>VXCM01001549.1:101648-112511 GCA_014773175.1 Lucifuga dentata | reverse complement strand
CCCCCCCCCCCCCCCCCCCCCGAGCAGGGTGAGTTACACTGAGTTTGCGATCCTCTTCTGTGCACAGGGTGAAGCTAACATTAAGCAATATTATGAAGCTGAAACGATCAGTTGAATAATCTTATCAGAAAAAAATCATCTAACAGTTTTGATATGTTATGCTTGATATGCTGTTGCTGCAGCCTAATGATGTGACTGGCTTGTATTCCTCCTTTATCCATCACTTTAAACATTTTTGACTGTTTGACAGACAATAGAAGCTATGTTAACTCATCACATAGGGCTCAGGTAACTTGTGATGAGTATTTGTTGTTATATTTATTATGTATAGACTAAATTATTATCAGTTATTCTAAAATCTAACTATTAATGGACAATGACAATAATATTTTGTTGTAATGCTGTTAGTGCTTCTTTTAAGATGAAAAATCCCTGGGCAAACGATACCAGGCCAGCTAGTTTAGGTTAGGCCTATGGTAGTTGCATTCTTCAACATGCCCACTTTAAACACTTTTTAAAAAACAAATTCTGATATGAACCCCTTTTTTAAAGTAGTACAGTACAGTAGTTAAGTAGTTAGTACAGTTTTAGTACTCTTTTATTATAAAGTTTTGTAGTAAACATGGTGTAGCCTTGGCCAGTTTTTTTTTTTTTTTTTTTTTTTTTTTTTTTTTTTTTTTTTTACTGTAGTTGTCCCAGATCGGAGATTACCAAGAGAGGAAGATTCACCTCAATCACACCGACAAGGCTCCTCCCATTGTGTATGTGGTGGGAGGATCAGGCTTGTTTCATAAATATATGTACATATTTGTTATTCAAATCAAGGATAAAAACCACTGTGGAAGGGGTTTAGTCATGCTGCAGAGGCAACAAGACAAGAAAAGAGCCATGTTGGATTGAAACCATGCATGTGTTGGGTGGGGGGTNGGGGTGGTGGTACGCACAACCAGAAGAGGAGATGGAGAGAGAAGGTGCTATTTCTTAAGCTTATTAGTTAAGCATTAGCTGCAGCTAAGATTGCTGCTGGGGACTGTGTCATAATTGTACCATTTCTGTCCGCTGCCACCCACGCCTAATGCAAATATGGATACGATCTGTTTATAATTAGCATACCTGTTAAATGTATTTGTTAGTATTGCCTAGAGAACACAGGCTTTTGTTTGTTGGCAGTTGTTTTTGTTCTACTATCATGGGGGTTTCGCTGAAATGGTTTCTCAGAAAACATTTTAAAGCACGCATTAAACAAGCGAATGATCATGGAATGCTTTTTATAAATTGCAAGTCAAGCTCTGCTGATAAAGCTGGAGAATACAGTGTTTTGTCAGACCTGGATATCACAAAACTCAAGCTGCAGAGAGAGCTGAAGCCTGTGAGGCCCTATAGTGACAATCTAGTGGGAACCAAAGCAGAACCAAAGCAATACTAGCCTAATTAGCTGACCTGATTATTATATAGGCTGGATAAAGTATGGAAGAATCATCCTCATAAGACATAATTACAGAAAAGCACAAGAAAAATGTTGCTGTCTGTACTGCAATTAGTTTAAAGCCAAACAAAATAAGCATGTTGAGGAACACACAAGAAGACAGACGAGAAGCGACAACAGAACTTGCAGTACACATACATTTTCAGACTGTCACCATTCATCCAACCCTGAAGTAAACATTAAGGCCATCAGTTTGTGGCATGCATGGAGGTGGTTTGCTCCATTTGTCCATGTCCAGTCAGCTGCAGAGAGATGATGATGGAATCCTGACAGATTGTCTGTGTTTTGGAGCGTGTTGTTTTCCTTGCCCATCCATTTCTCTCCTCCTAGCCATGTTCGCCATGCATCATCACTCTCTCCCTCTTTCCTTCTTGCTCCCTCCTCCTTTGCTCATCACTTCTTGTAGGGATGGCAGCGATGGATAGGCATCCAGCTACCTGCAAAGAGAAACTATGGAAACACAGCACTTGTTATTAGTGAATGTTGTATGACATTGTGGAGCACCACACAAAGACACAATTCTCTTCCATTCTTTCTCTTTTTAATTCTATTCTCTGTTCTCGTCTCTCTCTCCCCCCCCACCTCAGTCTTCATGTCATTGTGTGCCAACCAAACTTGTCTAATCAGCAGATTTGACCAAAATAATTGACAGTGGCCTTGCTGCTAGCGAGCGTCGTGCTGTATACAGATAGGGAAGGGAGCGCTTAATATTCCATACAGCTCATGCCTCTCCTGTTCTCTGTGATATCTGACCTCTTTTGTCTTCTGCTCGGCTTGATGTTGATTTTGGAGGGCATTGTTAGCCAGAGCTTTGTGATTGGAAGAGGTTGCCAGTGAGGGGGGCTGTGGTTGGTGGGTTAAGGAGAGGCTGATTTGCATAAAGGCTTAGCCCAGATTTGGAGCCACTCAGCGAGATCTGAGGAGAAGGGCCTGAGGGCCACGAGGTAATCATCCATGGCCTGTCACAGCGCTGTCATCCCTTTGTGTCTGTGTGTCTGTCTCTACTGTGTGAGAGAGAGACAGAGAGCACTGTGTGTATTAATCTTTGTGTGTTTGTATTCCTTTGTGTTTTGTATGCATCACTGTTGAGAATCTCTCACTCTCGCTGCCTCTCACTGAAATTCTCTCTCATTTGTTCTGTTTTCCAGGAAGGATTGTCCGTGCCAAGCGGATTGTTGTGGCAGCCAATCCTACAGAATATGAATATATGGAAGGCAACATTCCGTTGGCATGGGATGGTAAGTCTGGACTACATCATCACTGTAATACTTTGATTATCATAGATAAAATAAAATGGATGAAAATCTAACATGGATAAATAACAACATTAACAGCAGAGCTACCCAACAGAGAACACAAAGTGCCGCTTGAATAAAATGGAATAACAAATTCATGGCTTCATCTATTGGGGCTTCAGCTAATCCATTTTTTTTAACCATTCTGCAAAGTGGAAGTTGGGAAAAACATATTCATGAGTTTATCAAAGACGCCTTCTGCTGGTGTTATACAACCGTACTATAAAATAGTGTTTTGAATTTCTTACAACTGGATACAAACTGTTCCCTCTGTCTCCAACTAGCTTTATCCACCTTAAATCCCTCATCCTGCTTCGCCCCATCCCTCATGCATTTTCATCAGGATGCAAATAAGAATGGGATAAAAGAGGCCCAGAATCCCTGCGCTATCTGGAGGAAGAGTTAGAAAATCTCCCTCTCTCTCTCTGGCTCCCTTTAACCTGCTCTGCTATGCACCAGCTCAGCCAAAATAGAGTTTCTTAAAAAGAAAAAAAGAAGATGACAGAGACACAGTTCTACTCAGACATACTGGATATGAGGAGAAAGGACAGAGGCATTGATGAAGAATGAGAGCGTGTACTTTTAAACTCAAAAATCAGAGCAGATCTATGGTACACTTGTTCTTCTGAAACACAGCACTCAGTGGCCCTGCACTGTATAGACTAAAGCAGCATTAGTGTTTTTGTGTTTATCATGTGCTTGGATGCTTTACCATTCTGCATATTTGCCCTGCAGTTCACTAGCTCAAATAAAACCAACTGGAAACCCAGTATACACTCCCCCAACTAGCTTGGTTCCTCCGTAGTGCCCTGAAACTTGGTGCTGCTGTAGCCACAGTCTTTAAATATGACTGCAGGTTTTGTTTGTGCAGCGTATGTTTGTGTGGGTGTTCACGCTCCTTTTTTTTTTCTCCCCTCTCCTCCTCCAGCTTGGATCCGAGGCAGACGGAAGGAGCCCCCCTCCATCGAGGNTTCTCCCCTCTCCTCCTCCAGCTTGGATCCGAGGCAGACGGAAGGAGCCCCCCTCCATCGAGGTACGTCTCCCCCCAGCCTCCCTGCTGAGTTGATGGGTGGACTCTGGGGGGCTGGTTTCAAGGGAGGAAAGCAAAGTTTGAAGGAAAGGCTTTGATTTGTTTTATCTTACAGTTTCAAACTGAATCCAGGAACTTTGGAGGACAGGTGTTAAAATAAACTGCAGCTGAAATGCATTGATGGCAAGACTGAGAGCAAAGACAGCCACTGAACAAGGGGCTCACTGACACCATGTCCTAGTTTACTTTCTTTTTTCCAGTGGAAGCCTGCATCTAGGCTTTTGGTGTTTTATTTCTGGCAGTCTCTAAGATGGGAATGGCAAAGAAGTGCAGTTTTCCTCTTGTGTACCTCTCATTGGGTTTATTGCTCTTTAAATGTGAGAATGCTGGAGATTGTTTGGCCATTGAAATGTGGGTCTATAGGAAATCCCTTGGAAGGCCAATACCCAGGCAGCTCTCTTGCTCATTCTCTCTCCATGCTCTCTCCCTGTCAGTGGCCAATGCCATCCCTGCCTCTATTGCCAGAACATTCTATTCCAATTTTCTGCCATGTGCCATCCAATAGCTGCCATCGACAGCTGGACAGTGTTGATGTGGCCAAGGCTTCACTCCCAGCACATTACCCTACCCCTTGTCTCGCTCCCTCTCTTCCTAGTCCAAGCCGACATAAATTGATTGGATTAAATCCTGTCATTAACAGGCTGGAAAAGCAGCTCAGTACGTTTGTCTCCCTCCCCAAAGCAGGGCTTTTTGGCCATGACTCTTCCATCTCTTTTCCAGTCCTTTAGTTCTGCCAGTACACAACAGCACCATGCCCAGTCCTCCCTTTCTGTTTGGCTCTGTGTGCTAGGGAGAGGCTCAAATCACAGGACACTAGCTTTAGCTCAAGTGGGTAACTTTACCACTGATGGACTATGTTCAGGTTAGAATCATTTCCATGAGTTGGAATGGATATTTATGTTGCATCGCCTTCTGTCATGTCAGTTTAGCAATTGTTTCCAAGCAATAATTTTAACCAGAGCTCAGTGGACCAATTCAGGTTAACTGAGCACAGTTATTTTTTTTTTTTTTCAGTAATGTCTTACAGTGGATTGGTGGATATACACACTTGTTCCTGGAATATGCTTAGTGCAGCTGCATGCTTTACTTTTGACTAGTAAGCAGTTTTATGCATCAGTTGAAGTCAAAATTAAGGAGGGGAAATGCAGTTTGACTAGAAGACTACTTATATCCAAAGTGCCGCCTCAAAATTGCCAGCACCACAGATCTTGTCTGGTAGGTGATACACAATGTATACTGTCTACACCATGTACTATGCATGTCTTTTGTCCACCTGTGTGTGTCTGTAGGAGCTGCAGAAGAATGAGTCCTACATGGAGCAGATAAAGATGAAGGCCAGAGAGGTGGAGGAGAGAGATATGGCCCTACAGGCTAAGGAGTATGAAGAAGGTCTAGTGGCAACTCCAAAGACTTTGGCCAAGGGCCATGCAGCTGCCATCAGCTATGGCAAGGAAGAGATCAGCAAAGACCCCACCAGCACTGCAAATACATTCCAGCCTGGATCCTGGATGCCTAATGCCAAGAAATAGACTAAGATATCCCCAGAATTGGCATCATTCATCTTAAAGACTCCACAATTTGACATTGTTGAGCTATCAGCAACTTGTAGAGCTTAACATAAAATGTTTAAACTGATTTGATCAGACTCTGGAATTTTGGGATATTACCAAAGTAATGATATGTAGTTGCTTTATTCACATATCCTTAGAGACAGACAATTCTGACTGCGTGAAAATGAGGTTTGTGTGTAATGGAAGGAAGGGAAAAGGCATAAGTTATGGGAATTGCTAACATGTATGTTCTTTTTGTGGACTCCCCATTGCACTCCTGCTGAGAAGTGGGATGCGATGAAACTGTGGGTTCATTAAAATATATTTTCTATGGAAATGTTTTCATTATGGAGTAGTTTCCAGTGGTTGTAAATAACTCAAAATAACCATTATAATACTACATTGATCCCCAGTGAGAATTTCCATTTTCAATTAAGGTTTGAATCCACACAGATTAGCCAGATATGAGCCTCATTAAATCCACAACGAGGAAATTCCATTTTCTCATCAGTCATGATAACTTTATTGATCAGAAAGTAGTATTTTGAAAATTTTGCAAGTGACTTGGAAGAAATGTTTTGTTACGCTCTATACATTATCACTTCAGCAAAATGGGATGCTAATAATGGAATGCAAGGTGTTGCAGCAGCTGCACTACAATATACTGGTGGATCTCTGCATTAAAACGTTACACAGATGACCACTGTGCTCTTGCTGACAAAAGTCCCATTGGGACGAGCCTCCTCCTGGCAGTACTGTCCATCTCAGCACTGTTAGGCCTGTGGGCCAGCATCTCTCCTCCTGCCCCTGACGTGAGAAGGAGTGGGCCTGTGCTGACGGTAGGGCAGGGACAAGGAAGGGCACCGTTCTTTATTTGGAATTCGGAGGGCCTTGAGCTTGATGGTTATTGTCCCTCCCTCCTTTTCTTGTCCTCATCCCTTCATCCTACCCTCGGTGGCTCAGTCTTTCTTGGTCCTCTTGGCCTTGGCTATGTTTTCCTGACGTTTCTGCTTTTTTTTCTGTTCACGGTCACGTGCCTCAATCATCTTGGCCAGTTTCCAGGAAAGCAGTGCACTGGCAATGAAGAGAGGTGTAAGAGCCAGTATGACAGTGGTCAGAAAACCATAGGGGTCTTTGGCAGCCCACTCCACCACATACTCTGCCCATGCTCGGACATCTATCATCTTGGTCAGCAGGGAAGCCTCTTTATTGAACCTAAGCAAAGGAACCAGCAAGAAAAGTCAGGGATATCTGTGCATTATGGACAAGAAAGATAAATATCAATTTTTGGGTAGGTGCTGCCCACTTGGACTGCATGGAAATTGGGTGCTGCCTGTAGAAAGGTTATCAGTCACCCAGGTCATAGTATATGGAGTAGTGATAAATCAACAGGACTTCATGATCTCTTGGACGTGTTCCAAAACCTTTTATCTGACAATAATATAAGCTTCTTGATAATATTGATTAGAATCTGCTCTCAAATGTTTCAGCAACCTCTCAGAGAAAACTAAGAGCTGCAAAAAAATAAATATATATATATATTCAACATTTACATTTGCTCCTGTATAATAAAACCAATAACATACATTTCAAAATGCTGCATTTTAGTTATCCTGAAATTCTTTAAATGCTAAATATGTGGACATTGTCAATATTTAGCCTTAATCTTTTTCACTGTAATATAGTTATGAGCTTTTTGGGGAAAACATGAAACAAGCTTGATAAATCTTTTGAATAACCCCTAAAGGTTGTTACGTAGATTTAACTTAAGTGAACTCAATGTTTTTATTTGTAGTTTGTGTGCCTTCGTATTTATTTTTGTTTCTCATGACTTGCTTTCTTATTGTCCTACGTTCTTGGTTCGCCTGTAGTTTACTCTTTAACCCCCAGTCTATCCGTTACCAACATTAAGATCTAACATTAACTACATTTTGCAACCGGTTTTAACGTCATACGCCACAACAATCATAATTTTGTCTATTGACATCTAGAATATGACAAATCAAACCATCACCAAGATGGTTTTGATAAGCCATCTAACGTGACCAAGTTATTAAAACTAGCCACCAAACACTCCGTCACGTAACTACTGATGACTAGCTTTATCCTACAAGTGGTTTTAAAATTAGTTCGTTAAATTCAGACATGCTTTCGGCTTTACATATCTACTATTGTAACTGCAGATATCTAAAAACAAGTCTAACAGATTTTCAAATCTGTTAGACTTGTTTTGTTTGTTTGTTGTTATGTTTGTCTCATATCTGTTGATATGAGATTTCAATATTAAATTTAAAGATGAAAGGCACGCTACGTTGCTACAAGCTAACAAGCCCATACACAACGGCCTAGCTTAGAAGCAAAACCACCGGCTCTACGCTAAACAGCACGACAAGATTGTATATAGATGTTACGTTACAACAAAGCCTTTTATATGTTTGTCTCTGTGATATAAATACAGTACACACAGAATATATTTACCAAATACACTGATTTTTGTTCGACGATGGAAATATCTCCTCTGTGATCCAGGAAGTGGACTGGAGTGGTTGCTGCTATTTTTCAATAACTTTATTTAAACAACACGGACCACACACACAAACACAACGCACACAAACACAAATAAGTACAATTAATAAAAATATAAATATATATATATATATTTACAATTACCTTAGGGAGCGAGGCGATTTATTTAAAAAAAAAAATTACATAAAAGACAAGAATTAAACATTCGTTCGGACCACCTTAGGATTGCAGTGTATTGTACTAATAATGTATGTTTTTTTGTTTTGTTTGTTTTTTTTTACTTCCTGTGTAACTACCTGAGAGTTCGTCATTGTGAATATGGAATTAAACCATTATGATTATAAATTTAATCATATATACCTTATAAGTATCTTTTGTTTCTTGAAGTAAACTGGTCATTAATATGGTCAATAATAAAAGCTGAGAATTCAAGTCCTTTAGCCTGAAAAAACTGGACAGAAAATAAAACCATCAAAATACAGGCTCCCACTGCGTTAAATCCATTGAAAAATCATCTAAAACACAAAAGTTGAGTTTGAAACCGCAATTAATTGTGACACAGTCTCTATAAGAAACTGTTTATATTTTGCAAATATGAAGTATAAATGTAAAGTATATTAATTAATTTAGTCCCTGTCTGTCTGTCTGTCTGCAGCTCGACTATTGCCTTTTAATTGATAGTATGGCAATACTTTGTATGCTACTGTAATTATAAAGTCATTACAAAGTCATTCTTACAGTATGTGCATTATTAGTATTATGGCTCTAGGTTAGATCTATGTTAAAAACCCAAGCCCTTTTTAAACTTATATAACTTTACATAATTAAAGATTTTGTCTCAGCAATGCAGTCAGTTTTTTTTGTGTTTGTCAGGTCAACATTTTTCAAAATTCAAACCTATTTTCCTGAAATGCTACAAGCTTTACTGACAATAACAACATAAGAAAATAGATTTATTTGTTGTCTAGTGTTAGTCTGTGTATTAAAAGATCTGTCAAGCAATGTACAGTAAGACTCCAGTAATTTTTGGTGGTGAGGCAACCCTTTAATAACATTTGTATAACAAATGTTTAAACCTTTTTAAACATTTGCCTTCAACTTCAGGAAGTAAAATAAGAATGCCAATTCAGACTACATTTTCAGAGAAATATATTGAGTGTGTTTATTCAGCTAAAAAAGATTACTTCCACAAAAGAGAAATGTCTGTATCATTTGACTCTTTGGAGCTTTAGCAAAGTATTTGTTAACCAAATATGCTGTAAACATTAAGCTGAAGAAATTAAAACACTGAGCAGTACTGAGCAGTCGTTGACAGAGTGATTGCATCAGTATAGCCAATGGTAGTAGTAAACTAAAAATAACACTGATAGTGATAATTTAATAGTTGGTATTAGTACAATTTGTCAGACTATGCTCGTGTAAAAATACCAGCAGCAGTTATAACATCAGTAGTGTTTGTAGAAATAGAAGTGTAACACTTGCAATAGTTGTAGCAGTAGCAATAATAGATTGAGCTGTGATAATTCTGTTGTAGTGGAATCAGTTTAAGTAACAGCATTCCTCTTAGGAGATTTAATTGGCAGTAACGAACACAGCCTAACACTGAACTGTTGACAGGCACAGTGAGTGTAAGATCATACAATAAATTATACAATAGATAGACACATGGGAAGAGTGGGTTGAAAGCAGCAGTAATAAATACAGAAAGGTAATTAATACAGGGCTGCTGTGTGGCAATTAAAATGTAATTGTTAGTTACATACTACTCCTACCAGTGAAAACACTTTGTTGTTGTTAGAAGTAGAATAGTCGTGGTAGCAGGTATTAGGTATGAACAAAAGCAAAAGAAGAAGAGGAAGCAACAAATAAGGAAGAGTTCATTGGAGAGAAAAAAAAGAACACTGGCTATGAATACACCCATTTGGAAAAGATAATATGGATCGATGATATGAACAATGCAGCACCCCTTACATTGTAGTTTGAAAGAAGTTTGAAATGAAAACCATACTCTGAAATGACTCTGAAATCAAATCTTATGTTGGTCAATTTCATTTGTTTTGGGTGCAAAAATAAAAACCTGATGAAATTATATGTTTTATGGTAAATATGACTCTCTTTTGAAAAGAAATGGTACAATAAGTCATAGAAAAGGGGCTGCATGGGTTGTAAAAATAAAACCTACATGATACACAAGCTTTGCGAGTGTACTGAAAATCTGTCAACATGAATATACCCATTTGGAAAATATAATATGCAGATAATATGAAAAATGCAACACTCCTTAAAAGCATAAAAGTAGTCAAATTTGTTTCTGGATATAGAAATAGAAGAAACAGCTGTGGTAGCCTCTGATCTGTGTGGAATGGCTCTGCCAGAAGAATAAAGCAAAAGATAAAGCAACAACTTTACTCTGAAAAAGAAAAAAGCCTAAAGCTGTACTGGCCTTCTGAGAAAGATGACTAACATAACAAAGGAGGACCTGCTGGCTTTGTGAACTTCCTGTGGGGAAGTATTGAAACCAAATCAGGTTAGGCCACATCTGCTCTGTCCATACGGCATGGATCACTTTCAGTGTGGTTCAAAGGCCAGCCTTTTAGACCTACTCACAGAGGAAGGAGAGGGGCAGCTGGGAACACATGCAGAGGACACACAAGCAAACACACATTCTGGTTTACCAGCATAGTTTTGGCCAGTTTTAACTGACAATCTAGAAAAACTCTCCAAGCTGGTGGGTTTTTGTTTTATGGATATAATTATTAGTTTCTGCTTCATGTCTCCTCTGTGTGTTACAGGCAGAGATCCAGGGGGTGGGCAATGCAGGTGCACCCTAACCCCTGATGACTATTTTACTCCTTCAGAAGTAGGCCCCCCTTTCATATAACACAGCTATAGAACTAACATTTTCTACTGACACGG
>VXCM01001549.1:35452-97184 GCA_014773175.1 Lucifuga dentata | reverse complement strand
CCCCCCATCCCAGCATCTCTAACACCCACCTACCTCTAGGGCTTTGTGCTGTGAGGTAAAAATCTTCTTACACACACACACACACACACATACACACACACACACACACACCACTACCTCGTTCTTACTATCCTGTTACCGTAAGCCCCATGTCCCTAAGGAGTGACATACTGAAGCCTGGCATATGTCGCTCTATGCGATGCCATTAGCAGAGGCTACGTGCTGCAGCCTATTTCTCCAACTCTACTCGTTAGACTAATTTTTTCACATGTCATGTTATCAGACTCCTGCCCCAAATCTGAGTGATGAGCACGCCACTTTGTCCAGATTCTTTTCATTTAGTTAGAATGAAGGTAGAAGTGCATATTCTTTGTCCTATTTTGGTGTTTTTTTTCCAGGGTGGTTGTTGTTGGGCTAGATAGCCGATAATATTTTGCCCTTCCTCTGCCTAAAATATCACTGAATGTCCATGGCTGTCATGCCTGTTTGAGTGTGAAAGTCATCCTCCTCTGCTTCACCTATTTTGGAGATGTGTGTGTGTGTGTGTGTGTGTGTGCATGTCCGTCTGTCTGACTGTCTGTGCTTTTGCATGCTCATAACTCAGGTTAATTTGTTCACGCTCTGGAGAATCTTAATTAGGTTTCTGCGTCATCTACTCTCTCACCCTCTTTTTATCATGATGTCAGTGAAATAACAACCAGGCTGGTGGTTCCCTGTTTTTTACCTGTTCCTTTTTGTTACACAGATGGTGAAAATGATAACACAGACTCTCCTAAACTTCATTTTAAGCTCCCAAACTGCTCTAGGTGTGTGAATAGCGCAGCTGTAGTGCCATTTGTGCTTTCATATGGACTGTAAATCATGTAGTAAGTTGTGTATTTACCATTCAAACCATGTTGAACACTGAGCTGTTGGTTGTGGCTAGAAACATGGCTACATTTTGCATATAGACAAAGACAGCACCCACAAAACAAAAGGATTGATAAAACAACAAAGAATATTTGCACACACGAGTAGCTCTTTATTGTTTGCGTGACAGAGCACTGAGCCAAATGCCAAGGAGAAATCTGTGCCACTTACAAAGCTGGAGTGACATTGAGTATGTTTGTGTAAGAACAGACACACATACCTTATTTATTCTGCACTAAGAATTCACAAGGCCTTTCAAAGGGCTTTTCGAGGACCTACATTGACATTTCAAACATTTTGTCCACAAAGGTGCAGAATTTAAGATGTGGGACGTAAATCTTGCACAAGCATGCCGTCTGTGAGGCGTTATCGGGCTGAGCTGGGTTTTGGTGAGTGAGGGCTTATTCTTTCTGTTTGTGTGTGGGCTGTTTCTTCTCATATGGGTGGATCTGGTTTTATTTTCCTGTTAGGTTTGAGAGTTCCTTTATCTTTTACAATGCTTGTTGAGAATAAGCCCACATGGCTACCATCCGAGACAGAGACAGAATGCTTCCTAATATGTTATTTGTCTGTGTGAAACAAATACGCTGTAAAGTGGACACAACTTCTAACTCAAGACTTATAAACATGCTGACACAGTATGATCCAAGACTTAAAAAATATTCTTGTTATTCTGAATAACAACTCGAGATCTTTTTTTTTTTTCATCGAGAAAGTACATCTGATGTCATCCCTGGACCAAACTCTGAGAGCTTGGATTAAGGTGAGAGTGTTAGGACCAGTCATCCTGGATGTGGCGCCTTAGGTCTACCCCTGGCTATGTGACTAAACCTGGGATTGTATCGTCATGGAAACATGGCTGAGCCTGGAGCTAGTGTAAACATCTGGCTGTCCAAGAAAGGAGAGAGAAGGGCAGCAACCACATCCATGTGAAGAAACATTAAGTCTTTCTTTCTGTATCTCCATCTTACAGAGTGAGAGTGAAACAGACTCTAAGCCTTTGTCTCATTATGTTGGTTGAATGGAAATAAGATAGGATACATTTCAGTTGTCCTGTAATGGAAATAGCTTGGACTGTGTGTATGTGTGCACAAATGTGGCTGTATACACGTGCTTGTGTGGTTGGACAAAAGCTTGTGGACAGTATATTATTCATTTTCCTTTCTTCCTTTTCTTCCTTCCTAAAGTGAAGTTGCACATATGTCTTGTCTATTAATCCAAATTGCGTTTATTACTTGATCAGTTTTCATTCTGCTCAGCATGAGCTCAGTTTTAGTCTTCTTTCATTTAGTCTGTCGTCTCTAACCACTTTTCATTCTTGGTGGTCCCATTAAGAACCAGACCCATAAACCAGGCCCTTACAGTGCTAGGCTGTGCCCTCTGAGCAATAGAGCCCACAGCTCAGTCACATTCCCAGTACATCGGCAGTTTCCAGAAAGCCTCAGTCCCAGTAGTGTTCATAGCCCCAACTACAAACTCTAAACAACCCCATTCCCACACCCAGTTGTGTCTCTGGATGATTACTCCAAGCACAGACCAAGATTTTCTCAAGTCAGCTTGTTCCTTTTTCAAAACTCAGCCATAACTGTCTCCTGCTCTTCACATTCCCAAGACTGTACCCAAGATGTACCTTTGGACAGTCCTCCTGACATGTCTTGTCTAATGTCTGTCATGCTGTGTTTCAGATCTCTCCACCTGACTCCTGCCAGCCCCCCTCCCACTCCCACTCTCAGACATAACTGTTTCCTGCCTGCCCTTCTTTAATCACCATTTCTAGTTCCAGCCCGAGCGACCCTGGTTCTGCCTGTAACCAGCTGCCCAAAGACCATGCTTGAAAAATGACCCTGCGTGCTAATACTGGCATATTTACAGACACGCTCAATATACAAGATCAGTGTTCATTGCTCCTGTTAAAATAAACCAAGTAAAGTAATAAAGTTCCAATATGAACTCCCTAACGTCTGCTCCAGTCCCAGTTCCAGCTTTAGTTGTCTTCTATCCCAGACTGTGGCTGCTGGGTGTGCGTCAGCACTACTCCCTGGCTGGCTGACTCTGTCTAGGAATCTAGCCCTCCTTCCACAGAGCTCCTTCACCACTCCTTTCTGTGAGCAAAGTGAACGGAGTGCAAGGAGCAAGGGATAGAAAGGCTACTAAATCCACAATGACAAGGTCCTATTAAAAGCCGTTTTTTTCTATTTCATTTAATGACTTTTATTACCAGTTGCCCTTCTCTCTTCGATTTGGCAATAATAACAACAGGGGAATGCAGTACTCAGCATTCTCCTATCTGATGCTCCCTTTCACTTTTTTCTTTTTAATGAATTCCTCTTTGCACCAATGGGCTGCTGAAATAAGCACAAAGCCGTCCAAGACTCTGCTTACTGCAGTGAAAGGTTCAATGTATGTATGCTATGTGTGTGTGTGTGTGTGTGTATGTGTGTGTGTGTGTGTGCGTGTGTGCGTACGTGTGTGTGCATGCATGCGTGTGTTTGTGTATTTGTCTTATTAAGTATGAGAATCCATGTTAAAGACTACAGATGCTTTCACTGTTGCTGCAGAACAGAGCCTCTCTGTCGTTTGGTCAACAGCTGTTTCTCCCCAGAAGCCAAACAGCTTCGGATCAGCCCAAAGGCTACAACCGCTTTGTGTGTATGTGTGTGTACTGCTTACACACACATATATTTAGTTAATAGCTACCTGATTTTGTCACAGACTAAAGCAAACTATTTAATGTATCCAGGAGTAATTTTTACATCTGGGTATAAGACAGAATTACCAACTTTATGCTGTAGTTCTTTAAAACAATATTTCCTTACATTCTTTTAATTCAGGTCCATTAAACCACTATTACCTTTAACCAAAGATGTCACTGTTCAAAAAAGCAGTACCATAAAGTGTTTTTACTCCTACAAGCTGCTTCTTGAAACAAAAATCACATATAAAAATGACCAAATAGACATAAGAACAATTTCCCTGCTGATTTTTATTTAGATGAAATTGTAACTAATGGTTGATGTTGTTCCGTGTGTGTTCATATGCACATGTGGCTGTGTGTGTTTATGGCTCAGCAAGCGTGTTTATGGCTGTGTGTGTCAGGCTGAATAAAGGTGAGGCATGTTAATGATAAGAGGGTGGATGACATTCCCGTCTGTCATCATTCCCACCCTATCTTGTTTCCACTCCTGCATGCACACATGCATTCAGACACACACTTGCCTTGGTGCTAGGGCGCCAGTGACTAGGCGCCTTAGAATAAACAACAGCACAGGATGAGGGTTTACCTGCCATTGACCCGTCACACACACACACAGATACACACACACATTGCTTGAGGTGTTCACTGATCGACTGGTCCCTCCCCTAGCATTGAGCTAGCCCTGTGTTGACCTCTTCACTTGACCCCCAGGGATTTAGTAAAGTCAAAGGTCAACCTGGTCAGACTGCCCCTCCAGTGGCCAATTGCTCTGCTTGAAAGACAGGACCATGCTCACACTATTGTTTTCCAATAAACACCACCTGACCAAAGGAAAAGTGTATGTGTTTGTGTCTTATTCATGTTCCAATAAGCAGTTTCCCACCTGAGAGATCAGTACTAAGACAGCTACAAAGCATATGCCCAGTTTTGTGGAACAATCTGGAACCAAGTGGGAATGAGGGGGGGAGCTTGCCCCTTCTCTCTTGCCCGGCAGGCTGGAGTGCTGTGTGAGCTATGCAGAGGAGGAGGAGGAGGAGGAGGAGGTCCTGAGAGTGTGAGGTGCCTCTGGCTGTGCCTCGTCCAACGATGTCGTAGCTGTGTGGCATGTGAGACATGCATTCATCTGTGGCGGAGCAACACTGAATAGAGCTGGAAAGGCTCTCGGCATGTGAGAGAGAGAATGAGAATGAGAGCGATTCAAATGGAAGGAGAAAAGACTTTCAACATACTATGGAATTCTTTCTTTCTTTTCTTTCTTTCTTTCTTTCTTGATCATTTGCTATCTTGCTCCTTCTTACCTTCATCTTTCTACTATTAAACTTTTTCGATACCAAAAATCTTAATCACCTACCTCTCACTCCTTCTCTTACATGAATTCCTTTCTTGTGTTTACAAGCTCTCACACTTCTTTCTCCCTCACTTTTTCCCCTTCTCAATTTTCAAGTTTCATATCCCCCAGTCAGGGCAATAGAAGCTCATATCTTATTTACACTGCCCATATCTAGATACAGCATGTTTCCATAGTGCTTCCTGTGTCTAAATTCCCAAAGGAAATCCAGCCAGCTAGCTAGCTCCTGCTCTCTGTGCTGTGTTCTGTGCTAGCAGACTGGATCCAGACCTGAGGGGCTATCACTGTTTCTACATTTAGAAGCTCTGTTTACCATTGTCTGGAATTAAGAAAGGAGCAGGATTTGGCCTGTTTGCTGTGGTGTCTTTCTTTGAAGATTTTTTTGTGAGCTTTACACTGGTGTTTTCCAGAGTAAAACATTCTGGGGCCTACTGCTACAAAGCCACCTTACCATTTATGTTATAGTCATTAAACTGATGCTTTGAATGAGCAATCAAGGGTTCAGCGTCTTGCTCAAAGGCACATTGACAGGGATAAGTGATAAAACCAAAGTTGCGACCACAAATTCATGCTAGATACGTGACAAAAGTTGAACGCTTGTTTCCTCAGAATTCAAGATGATCATTCATATGCTTATGTCACAGTTGCAGTTCGGAGTATCTTAAAATAATCACATTTAACCTCGAGCTGTAGTTGGATTGATGTATTTTGGGTATATGCAGCATGTGCTTTTGTTGGATGCATTGACCCCATGTGTTTTTACCCTTAGTGTACTTAGAATTAAATGTGGTTGTGTTGCCATACTCTGCTTTTTGATCTATACAGGACAGAGTATACTTCAAATACCGATCCACCATTCTTCTCAGTTGGCACTATTGAAGCTTGCCACAATGCAAAATGACTGTCCCTGTGCGTCACTGCCACCCTGTCTCTCCGCATTCTTGTTCGTGACTGGCTGGCTAGCTATCTGACTACTCAGCCATCTGGCTGGCTGGTTGCTGGCTTTCCCTCCTGTGTGGCTACAGCACCTCACCCCTCCCCCCCCCCAGCTAGTGACAGCCCAGCCTAGGGAGACATGGATAATGGTCCTCTCTGATGTACAGCCTGACTCAATTGGACTGGATAGCAGACATACGCCTAAAATAACAAAAGGAGGGGAGAGAAAGAGAGAGGTGGGGAGGCAGGGAGGGAAGGAGCGAAGAGATCGATAAAGCAGGGACACATCTCCTAATAAAGATTTATTCCTTTTTTTCCCCCCCTTGCCATCTGCCTTGGCAGGGCCAAGAGGGGGAGGAGGGAATGTGATTAGTGGACTTCGTCTCCCAGGGTGCCTCTGAGCACATGTGCATCTGTGTGCACAGCAGTTTGTATACCCTATGTGTGGTGTGTGTATTTTTGCATCTCTGTGTGTTTATCACGTCTCTGTCCTCTGTCCTCTCAAAAGCAAAGAGGGTTAAAAGCACTCTCTGTCATTTGTTGTGCCGGCTGTGGCACTAGCAGCAGCAGCAGCTGTGTCCCTGCCTCTCTCTTCCTGTCAGCTAATATTTAGTTAATCTTTGGTCTGGGACCTACGGGACTGGCCGGAGCTCCTGGTGCCCCATCCATCTCCCTCTGATCTATATTCCACACTGGATCCCTGTGCCATTAACCACCATCAAGGGGAGGAGAAAAGAGAGAGGGGATGGAGAGGCCCAGAGGTAAAGGTAAGGGAGAGTGGCAAAAAGGCAGAGACAAGAACGATGGAGAGAAAGCAATAGAGGAAGGGAGGAGGAGGACCTGGCTACTGTCTCACAGTTGGAGGAGTGGAAAAGGGAGGAGAAGAGGAGGATTGGCTATTAGGTGCAAAGAAATGAAATGAAAAATGTGTGAAGCAAGAATTGTACGTGGGGATTCGTTTATCAGGCTTTTAGTTTATTTTTGGAGCGTATCTTTCCCGTTTGTTTCTAAAAAAGACTCCTGTTTTCCTGCTCCTCTCCCACCTCCTCCTCTTGCTTGTTTTGTATGCTACCCTGGTCAAATCTTTTAATAATCAAGAGCAAGTAGAATTACTTTAATCTTGCTAAGAAGAAAACAAGCAACAAACGGAGAGGTGAAGGGTTTCCACAAGGAGGTTTTAAAGATTGAGGAGAAAAAGGGCATGTAGGTGAAAATGGAGGAAAAGAAGAGGTAGCAGAGGAGTGGGAGTGAGTGATCCATATGCAGTTAAGTGGGCCACTTCATTGATATGCATTGTGTAGATATGAGGGGTCCACCTGTGAAAGCTCCAAGTGCTGAGTCACTCACTAACGCACAGACTAAATGCTTTTATCCCAGACGCCTGGTCCATCTGAATGGAATATAATAGGCCATAAAGTGCTTTGCTAGCAGCGGCTGCTTGCCCCATGGCAAACCCTCGCTCCTCACTCTCCTACTCCAAATCTCATTTCGCCACTTTATGGAAACAAAGTGCTTATACGCTCTGCTTTAATTACATCGTTGTTGTTTTTTTTCTATTCCTTTCAGTGTTTCTCTTCTTTCCATCCTTCTTGTCATGTTGCTGCTGCTCTGCTCCGCTGCTGTTTCTCGGGTCCTCACAGAGAACTCTCTCTTCTCACTTCAGCCCCCTCTTTCTCTCTCACTCTCTCTCTCTCTCTCTCTCTCCTTCTGTCCTCGCTCTCTGCATACCTCCCTCTTCAGTCATATGTGATCCCATTGCTCTGTGTGTGTGTGTGTGTGTGTGTAAGGGNCATACCTCCCTCTTCAGTCATATGTGATCCCATTGCTCTGTGTGTGTGTGTGTGTGTGTGTAAGGGGCACCTGTTTGGGATCTTGGTGTGTGTTTAGGGTCATGCCTGCAGGTCGTGTGTAATGAATAGCAGGGCTGTTGCCGAACCACAACTGGTTGAGAAGGACTTACCAGAGAATAATACACCAGTGATGGAAGGAGAGTAGGAGGATGATGGAGGATAGAGGGAGGGAAAAGAGGAATGAGGGAGCTGGAGGAAGAGGGAGAGAGGAAGGGAAGAGTGGTTGCAAAGCCAGTGAGCCTTAACCACCTTCTGTCAGTCTGTCTGCTCTCAGCACTGTTTTCTCTCTCATAGGAATCTAATGGCTTTTCCACTGTCCGCTTTCCAAACCTCCACCACCACCACCACCACCACCACCACTTCTCTCGTCTCCCTCTTTACCTCTATACTATTTTTTCCCTTCTCACTGTTCTCGCCTCCATCTCCCCTCACTTTCCATTTCCCTGTTAAAATTCCCCCCGTCCTTCCAGCTGCTGGCCAGAGGAACAGCTGACTAAATCTAAAGCTGGGGCCCCTGGCTTTGGCCCCAGCCCCAGCGCTGCCACAACCTCCTCTTATTCCCAGCCCCCTCCCTGCCTCAAACTGGCCTCTAGCCCTGGCTCCTCTCTCAGCAGCCCCAGCTCAGGCCTGGCCCTGCCTCTGAGCCTCAGCTCCAACTCTGCCTGACTCTCTGTGGTTCCCTCCAGCCGTCCCCCTCCATCCTACTTCTGTGCTGAAAAGCCTGAAATCTCCTCTCTCTCTCTCTCTCTCTCTCTCTCTCACCCATAACCTTGCCCTCTCTTTTTCTCTGTATTTCTTCAAAATTCACTTGCTCCCCCATCCAGCTTCCTCCCCACTCTTGCTATGGTCTGTAGCTGGGCCTCTGGTACTGGCCCAACTTCTCTGGACTCAAGCCTCATTCAGGTTGGCTGCAGTTCAATTCACTGGCTCCTACACCCAGCCTCTGTAGCCAGCATCTCTCTCTCTCTCTGGCTGGTAACGCCAGTCACTGTAACTCGGTGTGGCCTGCTTCATTGTGAACCATGATCAGCTTGAAAATTTGTCAATTTTTTGGCTTCCCGCAGAGATCTTTGAGTCATCATGTGTTTCTTTGTCTGCTCTAGTCTTGGTTCTATCTCTTTAATGTGTAGACAGGCATAAACACATACACACACACTGATGCACCACACATACACACACACATGCATGCACTGTAAAAGAATGAAGCATACTGTATGACACATGATTGGCAGAAAGTAGAAGCAAGGGAAGTGGGCTTTGTCACATCTCCAGGCAAGCCAGCGGCTTGAGTTTGATTACTGCCCAGGGAAGGCAGCCTTTGTCATGTGCCTCCCCCCAATTGCTGTCTGAGCAAAGCTACAGGGTTGTGTGATTACATGCAGGCCCAGGGTTCACCATCACCAATAACTGACATAGTCTACAGAAGACACCTGTCAGTGCTCTTCCTCCTCTCTGACACCCAGCTGCACGGGGTTCAGTGAGGAAGGACTGATGGAATTAAGTTCAGAGGGTTCCTTACAGCTACTTTAGGATCCACATACACACACACACACACACACACACACACACACACACACACACACACAACAGTTTTTCCTTTTGTGTGAAAATAGGCCAAGGAAGTCCAGGAGGAAGCAGCTTCTGTCTGCATCAGTTGACACAACATCAGAATGTTCTGGAATACTTCACAGCCCCTCTTAGATTATTATCCAGCTTACTTCTTGTTTGTCTAATGCCCAGTCCAAACTTTGTCGTCGTTGCTGTCTTTGTCATCTTTTTCTTGGCTTCACCTTGTCATCTTTTTCTTGGATTCACCTTGTGTGTGTGTGTGTGTATGTGAAATTCACACACACAGTTTTCTCTTGTTGACTGACAGATGTGAGACGATGAAAGCAAATCACAGCGTACCACAGACTTCAAACATTGCTGTAGTCCAGCATTTATTGGCAACAATGCACAACAACTTCTCTCCCAACGTGGATTCTTCAAAATAGGGAGGAAACAGAGGCAGATGACAGAGAATCAGCCATCTAAACAGCTAGAGGGGGATACAGAGAGGAGGGGGTGCTAAATGATCAGACCTAAGCTGTGTGCCTGAATCACACTCCTTTTCAGAAGCATTTTAAATCAAAACTGGCGTTTGATGCACACTGATTCTGATACCAGGGATGTTTGAGGAGAAAAAAAGTGGCATCTTCAAGCTATAAAGAACTTTTCCTCCTTCAGGGTGAGGTTTGATTACTCACTTTGAGGCCTTTTCAGTGTGTACATGTATATGAGTTTTTTTTATTGACCTACAGAACAGTAATTAACCAAGTGTGAAAGCTAAGAACAGGTAAGCTGCTTGGTTCTGCTCCCTTAACTTTGTTATGAATTGACCTGGCTCTCTCTCTCTCTCTCTCTCTCTCTCCCTTAGTCTGTCTCAGTCACTCCCTTTAATTCATCCCCTTGTCCAGAATGGCACCCAGTGACAGCCATTGACCTAATTTGGGCAAAATTTACTGACCTACTTCATGGGTGGATGCTGACTTGCCCACAGGTGGGGATCCTTCTGTTCTATCTGTGTGATTAATATGCAGACCTCCAGCCTCCTTTACAGTTGCTACAGCACTGGGCATGCACCCCTTAAGTTTTGCCCCTAAACTCCTTTTATTCCCCATTACACCTCACTCTCAGCCTCCTGTGGCACCTCAAATGAACATATTGAAAATATCAAAGATGCACAGTTGCTGAGTCCCAAGTCTCTGAAAAGACACAAATTGAATGCGAAGAATATGAGGATGATTTGAGTGGACACATTCACAGAAACTGTTCACAAGCATGGATACATAGTGACTGAAGTTTTTAGAGCAATTTTCTGGCATTGCTCCTTGTTTTTAGCAGATGATTTTCTTGTTCATCAAACACAGATGATATACTGGAGAGTTTGGGGGAGGAGCTTTAATGAGATCAGCAGTTGGATTAGCTTTGTTTTGTTTTTTTTGTTTGTTTTTTTTTTTTTTTTTNTTTTTTTTTTTTTTTTGAATGTGGGAATGCTTAGTAATAAACTGCTCTGCCTGTAGCGTCCCTTGAGGACATGATGCTAGAAAGCAAGTCTAACCTGATTCAGTGTTTTGGTCACACTCGTGCATTATTCTTTGTGAGATTTTGTATAGCCATGGCTGCTTTTGTGTATGTGTGTGTGTGTGTCTCTTTGGGAATGAAAGACAGAGGTTTTTGTGTTTTAGTAGGTTTCTGTGTACGTGTAAAGCTGCATGTTTTCATGCGGTGCTTGCCTGCGTTTGCCCACATGTATATATGATGTGTGCCCCACAAACAAAACCCATTTATGCAAAATAAAGCACACAAACACACACTCATACTGGGTAGACGTGTTGTCATGGCAACATGTACAGTTGTCAACAAAAGAGGCTCTGGGGTAAGCATTGTCTCCCTCTTGTCCAGCAGGGTGCAATTTATCTCAGTGTAGCCATGAAAGGCAGCTATTTACATGAAACGAGAGCTGTTTCTGGGAAATTGGGGTCTCTGAAGGTTTTGATGTCGGCTGCGTGCTTTTAGCTTGAGAGTGGAAACCTAAGCCATCTAGAGAGAGAGGGAGAGGAGCTAGCTGAAAACCTATTGAGAGAGCTCATTTCCCTCATTTGGTTGCAGCTCTTCACCCTGTGAAAGTCTCTTGCCGTTTCTCCTCAACACGCTTGGAGAAGGCCAAGCGTAGCATGAGATTTCAGATGCTTGCAGTTTGCACAGAGTAAATCTAACCCCCACGCTTTATAGCTTATCCTTAAGAGAGCGGTCCTAACATCAGCGTCAATATTTACAGGAATTGCCCACAGGCAAAAGAATCGACCAACACGATCCAAAAGAGATATATTCAACCTATCTCTCGCTCCCCTTCCCTCCCTCTCTCCTCGCTCGCGCACTCATCTACATCCCGGTTATCCCCATTTTCACTGCAGCAGCCTGTCAATCAAGGCACCAGGTGGCTGAGATATTTGCCTTTGGTTTGTCTTTGTTTGATATTCGGTGTGTGTGTACGCATGTGCTCCACCATACGCGTGTGTGTGCGGCATCTTCGACAGGACGGTGGCTTTGACACAGACTCAGTGGCTGTTTGAGAGATGCTGGATGACGTGTGTCAAGTGATATTAAATGTGAGAGAACCTCCCCTCCTCCTTCATTCACTTCCACCCTGCACGCCCCCCCCCCCNACTCCACTGTGTGTCTGCTGTGGTTAGTGTGAGAAATGACAGTTTTCATTGGGGTTTTAGGGGGAGGCGCTGCGTTCGATGCACAAGGGTTCACATCTCTGTGGGTAGATTGCACACTATGGCCTACATACGCTCTTGGAAGGTCAACGCGTATCCCACAACTAAACAAATAGTGCGTCCATACTTGTACACTTGTAAATTTCCTATTGCAAACTAATCTGCGTTGAGGCTGTATGTTTGTGTGCTACATTTGTTTCTGTGGCAAGGATAATAGCAGGATAATTGCTAATGAATGGGTGTGTGTTTGAGTGATTGTGGTGCTTTTGGTCTTCTAAGAGAGATGCTGCTCTAAATCCAGGTCACTGTGAGACAGCCTTCCATGTCTCACAGAACATGTCTTCCATGTTCGATTTTTACACAGCGTTACACTTCATTGTTTGGTGTTTAAGAAAAACAAAGCTATATGTAGATTTGCTTGGCCAGATCATTGAAAAAAGCATATTGTATATACTCGATATATATAAGCCAATCTCATGTATAAGCCAACCCCCTGATTTTGACCTGCAAATTTAAATTTTTAAAGAAACCCGCATATAAGCCGACTTCCAGATGTTGTTCCATCAATTTATTTGTCTAGCAAATTACCTGTTTTTCTGGGTACTGTCATAGTATTCCTGTGATTTTCTGAAAATAATCCATGTACCGGTAAACATGATATTTATTTCAGCAGCTGATTACCGTAACTGACATTAGTTGACATTAACTTTTCCAGACTCCTCTTGCTATTAGCTTCTTGCTAATAAAACACAAAACATGTTGGATGAAACTATCAAAAAACAGTACCGTACCGTTTTATAAGGGCGTCTCTGATTGTGCCATTCTTTTGTCTTTGACCAATCACAAAAGCCCTTACTGGCTGCCGCAAAATGTGCTGGATAAGATGTTTTGTCAGGAAATATCTCATTCTAAAGTATGATTTAAAGTATTTTCCATGGGGTAGTGGCAATGGGTAGTATTTCCAAACCTGGAAATTTAATTCTCTGGGATCAAATTTGAATTTCTCGTGTATAAGCTGACCCCCCAACTTGCTTTGTGAAATTTGGTAAAGAAAACAAAAAAAACCCAAAAACACTTGGTTTAATACTCTAGTATATATGGTAGTTTACCTAGCTTGTGTATGTTTATGTGTCTGTGCCTCTGTGTAGTGTTGGCGAGTGTGTATCTGCTTCCTTCTGTGTCAGGCAATAATGAGGAAGTGTGAGTAGTAGTCCAGTGTAAGTGCTGTTATGGGAGAGCCTCATCCGGGGGATGTTGGGGGATGTTGGGTCGGGGCGGGTTGATGCCAGGATGTGGCTGAATAGAGAACAGAGAATGACCTCAGTGACTCCAGGAAGGAAGGGGTTAAGCACAAGCCGGCAGGGCTGCATGGGCTGCGTTACGCAAACTGGCGGCTGGCTGGAGCTGAAAGGGGAAGTGCTGAGCTCAGAGGAACACTGGCTCAGAGCCATCGCTCCCTCCTCCCTTTTCTGTTACTCACACCCCCCCCCCCCNCGCCTCCCCAGCCCTCCTCCCTGCTACAGCTGAGCTCTCCCCATGCTTCCCACCGCCAGGCGTGGTGATGTGTATTTGTGTATATGTGTCTGTGTGCCTGTGCTGGAATGCAGCTTCCCCCTCGGCTGGGGCCTGTGTGAGTGTGTGTGGGTGTGCATGTGTGTGTGTGTGTGTGTGTGTGTGTGTGTGTGTGTGTGTGTCTGTCTGTCTGGAATGATGCCTCTCCTTGTCTAGTGTGTGACGTCAGTACACACAACGGGTCAGCTTAGGGCTAGGCAACATTCTGTGTCTGTGTGTGTGTGTGTGTGTGCGTGTGCGTGTGTGTGTGTGTGTGTCAGGGGAGGGGGAGCAGGGGAGGAGTCAATTATTGGAGAGAGAAAAAGGAAAGAGGAGGGGCTGTTTGTGAGCAGAAGGAGGTTGACTGCAGGGAGTCGCTGAAGCCAGTATGCGTGCATGCATGAAGGCATCATGAGTGTGTGTCAAGGGGTGGGGTAGTGTGTGCATTTGTGTGTGCATGTGCATGTGCTTGTGTGTGTGTGTATGCGTGTGTGTGTGGTGGAGTGTGTTGACAGGCTTTCCACATGAAATGGGAGGGGTGAAGAGTGTAAAGTTATTTCCAGGCATGGTCAAATGAACCTAAAAACACACATACTTGCACATGCACACACACACACACACACACACACACACACACACACACACACACACACACACACACACACAGGAGCACACAAACATGCTGTAGTCTCATTCCAGTCCTGCTATTTTCATATGCTAATTCATTCTGCTCACTTTTCAACCATGTTAGCTTTCACAGTAGTGGCTTTTGTCTGTGTGCTTTTTACAGTATATAGAGACTTTTTATTACATTTTCTGATGTTTTTGCCTTTTAAACTTTTCATTTGGAATCCTCGGGTCAAGTCCAAAAGTTTAAAGCAGTTTTTGTGAGGCAAAGTTCAAATTAAGTAAGAGGAAACACATCTGTAATTAATTTTGACAGGCAAAACAAATGTCATTTTGAAACACTTGGATGCAAGTCACGCATAAGGTCCACACGAGCACAACACAAACAGTTTTCATCTCACAAACACACATTCCACATCAATGAGCATTGTGTAACATAATGATAAAACCCACGCTAAGCCTTTTTCAGCATTTCATTCGACTTTATCCTCTGTGCAGGCTTCTTCTGCAGTTTGATCGACACATACAGTATATCTTATCTCGGCCTGGACTCTCCTCCTTGGCGTGAGAAGGACGCTAGTCCTATAATGTCTCAAGTGCATAGGTTTGTCATTAGAAAGATACTCGAGCCCTGAAGTAGCACACAATGGCTTTTCAATGGATCCCATTACCTCTGTCTATAGCTTGCCTGGCTCTACTGGGACAGACCTCTGCTAATTACACACATTCATTTCCAGCCAGCTGTAATTTCATTCACACTAATGAATCTTGCACGTGGATTGGGATAATGTATAGTTAATGTACAGCCAGGAGAAAGAATTAGCCAGCTACTGGCTTCTCCAGTGACAGAGATTTATTGAACTGTGGCTAAAGGAACAGTTCACCCAATACCACACAGGTGTTATTCTGAAATTACATCTAGAAGTTGCTTAACACTGATGCTTTAAAGTGTTTGTAACCTTTAACTGTTAGGTTTAAGAGTATTAATGTAGTCTACAATTAGCTACAGCAAACATCACTAATTAGTAAGGAAAACAATGTCACACACGTGAGTTCAAGAAGTATAAGTCATATTTATTTTCTGCATGACAACGTTGGATGATTGGCAGCTCACTTGCAGAGCGCTGCCAAGTCTTAGATATGCATACGATTATCCTGATTTAACCCTCTGTACAAACAATGAGACAATATGTCGAAAAAATCAGGTTCGCTGATAAAAAGTCAAGACATTTTATCATGAGATCAAGGAGCACCGTGATAAGAAACAGCCAATCACAGAGCCCAAAATGTGGTTGCATGAACAGTAGAACTACATTAGTGTAAATACATTTAACAGTTGAAATAAGTGAACTCTTATATTTTAGCTCTAATTTGGATCAATTCAGCAATACTGCACTGTGTTTTATTTCTGATTATAATACTGAAGCGTTCTGTCTTTGGTATAACTCAGATTCATGGCTCCTAGCGTCTTCCCCATAGTAACAGCTAAGGCTGATGGGTACTGTAGTATTAGTGCCATCTCTCCTCCCAACCTGATGGAAAAAACTGTGTTTCCCAGAAAAATAACTGATGGTCACATTATAACTCCATATCGTTAAATTATCCAGGACCCTATGTTTCTATGAGGTTATACTTAGACAACCTGAACCCACCCAGTTTTCCACTCTGTCAGACCACTGAATCATCTTTTTAATGTCACGCTTGGCCCTGACATTAAGTTCATGGTGTGTGTAGCCATTCCAGCTCACCTGCAGTATCTACATTTCATATCAACACCATGAACTTGTGTTGCGATGATTTATGAGGCAATTTATTCTGAATTTCAGGTTTCATCTACATCATCTACTTTTTTTTTTTTTTTTTTNGTAAAATCACTTTACCCATCACTTTATCCTTCATCCTTTTTGTCTTGTCTCACTCTCTCTCTCTCTCTCTCTATACCAACCTTTCTGAATGCCGACCTTTGGGATCACTCAGTGGAGCAGCGAAACCAGCGCTGCCTGACAGGCCCAATCCAACAAAATTAGAATCCATTTTGAAAGTGATAGTTAGAAAATTGCAAGTCATTCCTGATGTACCGCATGGCAACTAAGTGGCAGCAGCCCAGTAGTCAACTGTCATTTCAACCGCCAGCTGATGACAACTCCAATCACCCACAGCTGTCAATACGCACACATACATTCATGCACACCCTCGCACACACACATTCTTTTTATTTCTATCCCTGTGATTAGTATGCAGATTTTGCTGTCAGAATCTCAACTGCAGTAAAAGCATTGAAATTCATAAACCATCTCAAAACATGCATTTATGCTCATTTGCGACTGTCAGCGTGTACATCCAGACTGTGGGAGAGAATGTGTGTATCAGAACACACGTGTACTGTAGGTGTATGGGTCTGTGTTTGTGTGGGTGAAGAAAATACACCCGGAGAGGGAAAAAGGCTTTTGGTCTACCAAGAAGGTTCAAGGCATAAATGTGGCCGCCCCTGGAGCTCAGCTGTGTTATTCCAGTCTGTCCCACACCTAGGACACCCACACACTCACACACACAGACACACACGCCTGGAGCAAGGTCTCCTGCAGAATAGCATTGATCTCTGTTTATAGTCTCTGTATGGGTGCTTTCTTATAGGCCCACACACATACTAATTGTCACACACACATACACACACATAGAACATTGCTAACCGTACCTTCTAAGATACTGAATGATTTTATTAACTGTATTAATTGAGCCAGTTCAAGACGCTGCAATGAATATAGCATTTGTAAATGGGCGAGATGGAAGCAGTGTTGGATGTGGGGTGCAGAACCAGACTCTGTGATCTGCTGTTGAGCCGCCTTTTTTTCAGTCGGGGTTCAGATCTCCTTTCTTTCGGGCCTCTGAGTTTAATTCAGCTAAACAGATTACATTCCAGTCCAGTCACTTTTTCTCCCATTGAGGTTAGGATCCCATGTAGGATCTCATGTTATAAAAGTGTGTCAACTGCAGGTGGTACCCCCTTTGAATCTGAGAAACTCTTTTAGAGCAGAGTTGGATTTAGGTGTTGTTTTCTATCTGTCTGCAGCTCATGAGGTAATTTGATTTATGTGCGAGGCTCAAGTGAATGTGAACAAGCGAATTGGCCTTAAATATCTATTTGCTCCCTCTTTCTTTCTTTCTCTCTCTCACTTTTGTGGACTCACTTTCACAAAAGCCCATTTGTCTCAACTTATTTCTTATACTGAAATCAATCATGCATTCAGAATCAAACGCGCACAAACACGCACAAACCAAGAGGCGAGTACGGTGGACAAGCACCGTCTGAACTCCACGGTGCCATATTAGATTTAGGTGACAGTCATTCATGAACCAATTCAGCCAATAAACTTAATGACCTTCCCACTGCTGGACTTGAATTTCTCCATTGACTTGGAATCTTAATTTGATTGCAGAAATATATGTATGTTGCTCAATCTAATTTACTCCGGTGATTTTGGAACACCAAGCACTTTTGTGCTTATGGCAAGCAAATCTTTCAGTCCCAGCCCCTGTCTCTGTCATCTGCCTTCATGTGGGGAGGCTATGGCTAAATCCTGTTTTATAGGGACTGTATAAAGGCTGCATTCTTCCATCCCAGTATGTTGAAGGAGCTGCAGGTCTTAGTTGAGGCCTTCCTCCCTGAAATAAGAGCAGGATTCTGGTATTTCTGGGGCCCCTTGTTGTTGAATAGACAGAAGTAGTCCGAGCTGGTCAAGAGAGAGCGTGCTGGCTTATCGGCACTTATACAATTTCAAAACGAAAAAGAAAAATAGAAAAAAGAGCTATTTTGGAGAATGCTTTGATGTGGGTCCCCCTAAAAGTATGGGTGGTCCATCGACCTTTGTAGGATTTGAACGTATATATATATATATATACATACACACACATACTCTCATTCTTGCTCATTCTTTCACACACTGTTCACGTTCTCCTTCATAGCACTCTGGGCCAAGTGTGATTTCACCAGGGCGGTCAGAAGGGGTTTCTAGGGCAACCTCACAGAGGCCTTGTTCTAAAAATGGCCGCCATGGTTACTTTGAAAGCCTGCCCTGGCCTCTCCAACATGCACACAGAAAGAGCCCTGAGCACCACTTGGGGAGGGGAGCTGGGTGGACTGGGTGAGGGGAAACCAGGCTCTTTAATAGCTAGCACATGAGACATTGAAGGTTTCATACCCACCCAACCAGGAGTCATGAGAGGTGTGTGTGTGCGTGCGTGTGTGTGTGTGTGTGTATACCTAAACAGTAATATCCCTGTACTCAGCGCTTGGCTAAATTAAAAGGGCATTTTTGGCGTGGGGGGCAGTTTTTGGTGCCCAGACGATTGGACGGGGAAAGGCGAAACTCATTACCTACCCATCTGTCAGAGAGCGAGAGAGAAAGAGCTGTGGGAATGTGGATGGAGGGAGGGGCGGATGAAATAGGATTGCAGAGAGAGAGAGAGAGAGAGAGAGTGAACATACTTTTGGTTTAGAACACGGGTAAGTCTTTTATCACTATTTAGTTTTTCATACTCCATGTGGTTTGAATCTACAAAATATCTCAGTGTTAATTTTCCCAATGGGAAAAAGAAAAAAATGCAAACGAAAGTGCAGCTGTTTTTACAACACGCTGATAAGTGTGTGTGTGTGTGTGTGTGTGCGCCAGAGGTTGATTTTTCTTTGAGCTCACTCAGCCCCACATGTTTTTGATGTTCCCTTTTCCTCTCCCCTCTCTGGACCAGGGGCTACTCTTGAAACACCACCTCACACACACACACACACACACACACACACACACACACACGGCACATATCACCAAATATTAAAAACCATTTGTATGTCATTACACAGCTAAATAATCCATTTCTCCTTTCTACAACCAGCTGCACCATGTAAACCTTTTTGTCCCATTGAAGAATGACTCAGTATGGCTCTCTCTCTCTCTCTCTCTCTCTCTCTCTCTCTCTCTCTCTCTCTCACACACACACACACACACAGCTGTAGACATATAGGCTTTGATCACTGCAGATGCGAGTGGCTGCCATATTCAATCCACACCCCTCTTGTGTGGATATTGTTAACGAATATGTACTTCCTCTGCCAGCTGGCTTTGAGAATGGAAAAGCATATCTCCATGGCAATGTTCAGCAGAGCTCTATTAGAAATTTGCAGCCAACACTTCTTAGTTCTGCAGATAATGCTGAGCAAAAGGGCACATTTCGAAATATATAATAATTTTAGTTGTGATGCCCTTGAAATTCTGTAGTCTTTCAAAACTCATGCTAATAGAACTCTTTGAATTAATGAATTCAGCCAAAATAGTTCTCGGCTTCAGTCTAACTCATGTGGAGGGTATTTTAATGACTGCCTGGCTGTGATTCTTTCTCGGACTATTCAAACCGCTTTAGGGAGAATACACAGGAAGAAAAGAAGGCCTCTACAACACAGCTAAACAGCTCATTCTGAGTTTATGCGCATCCTGAAGCCAAAGCCAAAGTTATATGCAAAGGTTGTGACCCTTTTTGCTCCTTTCTCCATCTTCCTCTCTCTTTTTCTTCTTTTTCCTGGTGGACCTCTTAACCATCAAGCAGAAAGAAAAACTACTTTGACTTGACCTTCAGCTTGCATAGTGCGCCCCTCATCCCATTTCCATCTATATGCTATGAAATATTCAACTCCTCCCCCTCTCCTCCTCTTTCCAAATGTAGAAGCAGAGAAAATGCTTTGATATCTGCATTAATACATGCTTGATATCACAGTGATGCATGCGCTCAGCCCTTTGATAAACATATTCAGAGATGCATGTCTTTGCCTGTTCCACATGCATTTTAGACACCTCTCCTGAGCACATTAATGCATTCATAAGCCACGCTCTCTTTCTCTTAACCACTCCCACTATTAATAAATGCACAATCTCACGCTGTGACTCAGTGTGTCTGTACATGTGTGCCTCTTTCATATGCTCATCAGTGTGTGTTTTAGGCCACTGCTGGGGACTCTGCCCTGCTCATTCATATTCATTTTTGTGTAATGACCAGCCATGCCTCTGGATAGGAGAAGATCAAACGTTATATTCAAACACGAGTCTATATTATTGATAGTGAAACAGCGGAACTCTTTCCTCGCTTCCTCTTCTGGCTGTTCTAGGTTCCTGCATCTACATTTCAGTCGCAACAGTGCACTGTAGCTGTTCCAGATCATGCTCTCTATGAACATGGAGTCTTTGGCCTTTATTCGCATAATTGGTATACTTCAACTCAAGAGATTTCTTCAATAATGTTATTAAGTAAAGGGCACATTCAATGAGTTGATCACGTCATCCAATTTTCATTTCATGACTTAACAGATGTTTCGGGAGTACTTCCAGCTATATGCAGCATTTCAGATGCCTGATTTGATCTCCTCTGAGAAAGTTCAACTCCTGAAAATCGCTCAACATCAGAGTTGCTTGGGTTAAAGCTTAATAAGTAAAGGACTTAAATTACTTAATGCCTAAATGAGTATAACAAGGAAGAACTTGATAGGGCAAGTCAAGAAACACAAGAATCTAATCTCTTTTTCTCCATTTTTCTGTCTTTCTCGCTTTGTCAGGTTTCCATCTGAGCGGCACGGTGACAGACCCGGCCACGCCATCATCCCCAGAGCTCGTCTGCAGCGTCAGCGTCAGCTTTGACCGCTGCAAGATCACAGCAGTAACATGCACCTGTGGCAACAAAGACATCTTCTACTGTGCCCACGTGGTGGCGCTGTCACTTTACAGAGTACGGAAGCCCGAGCAGGTCAAACTGCACCTGCCCATCTCAGAAACCCTGTTCCAAATGAGCAGAGACCAGCTGCAGAAGTTTGTCCAGTATCTGATATCGGTCCACCACACTGAGGTGCTGCCTACTGCACAGAAACTGGCTGATGAGATTCTGTCACAGAACTCAGAGATCAACCAGGTTCACGGTGAGAGAAAGTTCTGTATCAGTGAGCGTGAAGGAGGAAGAAGGAAGGGTTTGATTGTGATTATAAGGTTTGCTTGTACTGTAGATGTTTGTGTGTTCCTGCCTCTCTGTGCATGCATGTATTGACTCTGTGAGGAGGGTAAAGTCTGGCAGAATCAATGTTACTCATTAGTGGAATCCAGGCAGTAAATGAGGGACTGTGAGCCTCTGATCAACACTATAGACCCATTATTTACCTCTGAGAGAGAGAGAAGGGGGGGGGGGNAGAGAGATAAAGAAAGGGGCATATCTTTTGTTATTGATACTAAACGTGGTGCTTACCATTAAGAAAGAGATGCGTCCAGAGTTGGAGAGACATGGATGGGTAAAGAAAACATGGAAAAGAGAGAAACTTCAATTTTTTTTTCCTAAAAACAGGAAAGGAAATGAAAAGCATATAGGTGGTTTTGTCTGTTTCCTCTGAAGATGAGAAAAAGGGGGAAGAATAGAGGAAAAGATACTTGAAGGATAAAATTGAGAGACAAGAGGACAAAAGAGAGAGGGGAAGGACGGGTGTGGAAAAAGGGAAGAGAAATGTGAGGGATATGGCTGGAGAGGAAAGAAAGAGAATATCCTAACGGTGGTACCGCTGTTTCTTTTCTTTTCTTTTTTTTTTTGACAGCCTATTGATTTTCAGCTCTCCCATCAATTATTCTGCAAATTGAAAACATGTCATCTGGTTTGAAACATCTAACTGAATTTCTCCTATTCAATGAATCCGAGCATCAATTTTGTATGTGTGTGTGTGTGTGTGTGTGTGTGTGTGTGTGTGTGTGTGTGCGTGCGTGCCTGTGTGGGTGTGCATACTGTACGTATGCATGTCAGTCAGTCTTTATTTTCTTTTTCACAGCATTCTGAAATATTTACCTGCTAAAAAAATATGATTACTTTTGAGGAAAGAAACAAACTTACAGTGTACAATTAGTCACTTTCAGAATGTAAAGCCTTATATATTAGTTATTACATTCATTTAATAAAGGACCATGCCATTCTTCTTGCATATTTTAGTCCCTTAACTTCATAAGGAACTATATTTTACATGATAGCTGACCATTTTTACATGCATGCTGTAGAGTTTCAGATTTTTAATAAGTTTTTCTGACCTTCCAGTAGCCATTGTTTCCATTAATTTCCATATAATAATATGAAAATCAATTAGCAGACTCTTGAAACTTGTTTGTTTAATTCATCACAGTCTACATTAACTGTTGCCAGAGTTTCTTGTCTGTGAGTTGATTTCCATATTGTATAGAAATGAATGGAAACCAATGGCTGCAGGGAAGGAAGGAAAATCCATTCAAAAACAAGGAAAACAAAACAGCATGTTTTGCAGAATGCTTATAAGGAATGTAAAGTGTACATAATTTGTAGTAAATGACCTAAGATCTGCAAAATTATTAGTATGGTCCTTTAAAAGTAACAAGCTACATTAAAGTAATACCTAATAGGCCCTGAGTAGCAGATTATATAGCTATTGAAATACTTTTTGTGAACTGAACTGGGCTGAACTAATATTAAAAGGTTAAACTAAATGGAATAAGTTATTGGTAATAAACTTTAGCAGCTTATTATTCCAATGTCATGATAGAAGTGCCAGAAGCTTGATTCTTTCTTCCTAAAATTGTTCCTGCTCGTTTTATCAAACGGCTGCTTGAATTTATTCATTAGAAACTGAAAAAATATATAGTCATGAGTTGACATAATAATTTATACTATTACCTTTGAAAAAGTAACATTATATATTGCTTCGTTACTTGAGAGTAATATTATTATTACAAAGCTAAAGAAAAGTAATATATTTGTGCTTTTTTAAAGATAAAATATATCTCAAGTTTTAATTTCAATTTAACATTAATTAGACCTATATGTGCTACTAAAACATACTGCATATTATTTTATATGACAAACATATTTTTTGTACTTTGTACTTTCAATCAGGACCCGAGATGATGATTGATGAAGATGAATGAATGACAGATAACATATAATGCCAACATAATGTGTGTGTGTGTGTGTGTGTGTGTGTGTGTGTGTGTGTGTGTGCAGGGGCCCCAGACCCTACAGCAGGAGCCAGTGTGGATGATGAGAACTGCTGGCATCTGGATGAGGAGCAGGTTCAGGAGCAAGTCAAGCTCTTCCTATCCCAGGGAGGATATCACGGCTCGGGGAAGCAGCTCAACCTGCTCTTCAGCAAGGTCAGGAGCCAGCAACATTCATTCTTTCATAAGGACACACACATACTGCACATACCAACCCACACACACACAGTTTCCTCTGCCTGTATGATGGTTGATGATAAGTTCTGAGCCCAGCAGAGAACAGTCTAACGCAGAGGTGCTACAGGTTTTTTCTATCATAAACTCCCTCCCCTTCCGCCAATGATGCAGCAGTCCTTTTGTTGGCTGTCCAAAAAAATCCTCCAAATTTGATATGACCTTCTGCAGAAAACCAGGTTCCAGCTAAAGCAACTTTTCGTGTTCAAGAAAAGGTAAAACTCTGAAGGGACCAAATCAAATGAGAAGGGTGGGTGCCGAACTATTTTAAAGTCAAAATCATGGTAAGCAGACGTGGCGCCGGCTGAAGGGCATGCAGGCACATTGTTTCTCCATCTCGTTCAACTCGCAGGGTAGCTCTGGAAGCCGATACACAAAAACACCAAAGGAATTATGTTACTTCCATGAAAACAACACAACCTCCGGCTCAGAACTTATCAATCAACCATCATAGTTTATTCCTCTCCCTCACAGATATTTTTTTTTTTTTTTNTTTTTTTTTTTTTTTTGGTCTCATACACAATCATCACGACCCTTTCACTGCAGGTTGTAAAGTACTTTCTCTCTCTCTGGTAAAGCCTCGATAGGAATGATAAGAGGAGAGAGAGGCAGCATTCATGATGCTAACGGCCATTCCAGCTGCTCCAGCATTAATGTGCTACGTGCCACGTAAAGCCTGCCAGCTAAAGCCATTATCAGCCACCCTCTCAGCATTATGCTCTTTGCTGCACACATACCCTCCAACAGCCACATATACGCTCACACACGGACACACACTTTCAGACTCCCACGCTGAGAGCAACACACACTTTCGCCTGGACATGCACTTGCACTGAACTGCATTCTTAACTGAACAAATCACACACCCACATACCGTGTATGCATGTGTGATAAGTGTATCTACATGTAGCTGTGCTTGTATATGTGGGTTGTTTTTTTTTGCAAATAAATGTTCTCATTCTACTTGCCAGTAACACAGAAATGTGGTATGTGTGTTTGTGTTTAGAGTTTTTGTTCATATTGTATGCAAGTAAGAGTTTTCTTTGTGGCCTTCAGAATGTATCAGGACTATGGTGTGTGTGTGTGTGTGTGTGTGTGTGTGTGTGTGTGTGTGTGTGTGTGTATGTCCACATTTGAACTGTGGCTTCAATTCCAGAAAGGGTCTCATTGCTACAAATCCAGATCCAGAAATTAAAAGAGTCAGGTATATTTATCCAATGATGGCCTATCAATACATGCAACTTTTTTCAGATCGAGATGATTTTTTAAAAACAAAAAGTAATGTTTCTTATGGCAAATAAAGCGATCGAGTCAAATTGTTATTATAGTCATTTCTTTCTCTTTTGTCTTTTTTATTAGAAAAAGACTTTTTGAGGCTTTATTTCTTCTAGTTTGTGTGTGCGTGTGTGTGTGTGTGTGTGTATGATCGTTCTGAGGTTCCGTCATTAATAAACTTTCAAACGCACAATCCATTGTGTGCATTTGTGCATCTTTTGTCTTTTTGTGTATTTCTGTGTTCTTTGTGTCTTGTCTGCATGTTAATACGTCATCTTTAGTTTTAGGGAATGTGTCAGAAATGTTTGGTGTGTGTTAGTTTCCTGTGTGTTTATATGAACTGCATGCGTGGATGTCTGCCTACAGGTGTGTATATGACCATCCTCCTTGTCTCCTCCTCTAGGTGAGGGAGATGCTGAAGATGCGTGACTCCAACGGAGCGAGGATGTTAACACTGATCACAGAACAGTTCATGGCCGACCCTCGGCTGGCGCTGTGGAGACAGCAAGGCACCACCATGACCGACAAGTACAGACAGCTCTGGGATGAGCTTGGTGAGGGGAAAAATGCACCCCCCACACACACACACACACACACACACACACACACACACACAGTCCTCCAAATACAGAGACACACACACATCTTTACCAGTATGAACAGGCACAGACTGACACGACAAGGTGGACAAGCGAATCTGGTCACTGACACAAAAGCAAACACACATTTTTATTGTTTGTTTGTTTTTCCCTTTGTTTACAAGACAGCGCACGCAGATACACAGTCACAGCCGTGCACTCTCATCACGGACAGTCCTCTTCGTGCTGTATGTTTGGCAGCTCAGCAGGGGTCTTTGTGAATTACAAGCTGTTTAGCACAGCACATTATCCCTCATCAAAAACCCAAGTATTATGACCTGCATAATGTTTCCAAGTGCTTCATATTATGTATTTATTTGATATGGCACAGTGCTGCTAAGTAGTTGTTTAGTTTGATAAAGTGTGTCTTTCTTTTGATGCACACACTGTATTTACTGCAAAACACTTTCATATGAAGAATAAACCTAACAAGTCCATCAGCAGGACAGCAGTCATGTTGTTTGTTTTCCTCTAATGTCTTCTTGTTGTTGATGATGGGTTTTTTTTCTTCCCTTAGTCTTGTTCTGTACTTTAAGGACAACACAGTGATCTCATCTGTTTCAGTCCCACGTATTTTTGGAAGTGTGTGCACGGTCTCTTTGAAGTCCATACTTCAAATCCTTCTTCCCAAGTCCTTATCACTCCCCCCGATGTGTGGTGAATGCTGCATCTCGGCACCGTTCTCTCCTCTTTTGTTTTTCTCTGCTTTGAGTTCCTGCTTTTGCTCTCCTCCAGACACAAAGCCATGTCTCGTTCACTGGTCCTCATCCAAGTCTCCTCATCCAAAGCATCTCCGATCCCATTTCATTTTGGATTTCCATTTTTCTGTTCTCTCTCTCTGTCTCTGGTCTTTGTATTACTTGTTTCTGTTCATGTTCTCTCTCCGTCCTTGTCTTCGTCCTTCCTTCCAAACTCTCTCTGACTTTATACAAACTCATATGTGTAACACAAACACGTACACACAGTATAGTATACATATCTCCACTTTGGAGAGTAAAATCCCTGAATGTGTCTGCATCCCCAGAGACATAACCACTTTTCATATTCTGTTTGTTCCAATTTATCCGAAACGATGTGTGTGCAGTCAGCATTGCCTCGGGACTAGTTAAGTTCTCTGTTTTCAGAGTTTTTTATTCCAGTGTAAGATGGCAGCAGCATACAAAATGTGCTCTAAAAGAAATAGGCACAAAATTATAAATGCAACACATCTTTAAGAACTGCTTTGAGCTTTCAGTTTTGCATGATAACCAAGTACTTTGGGTTTTTTAAATCTCAGAAGACACACCTGCAGTCCATGAGTCATTGTTACATCACTGGCACACATTGTGAAATAGGGCAGATGACTGAGGTGTGTGTGTGTATGTGTGTGTGTGTTTACATGTATGCATCCAGGTGCCCTGTGGATGTGCATCGTACTGAACCCCCACTGCAAGCCAGAGCAGAAGTCATTGTGGCTGCGCCAGCTGCGCAGATGGAACAGTGTGGACGTCTGCCCCTGGGAGGATGGTAACCACGGCAATGAACTGCCCAACCTCACCCACTCACTGCCTCAGGGTGCTCATGGCAACCAAGGTCAGAGTTTTGACAAATTTGTGTTTGATCTACCATTAGTTTTGTTTGTCTGTGATTTATTTGCTTTCTAATAAAAGGTGAATCGTTGTCACTCACTGAGAGGGAAATCTCACAGCAGTAAAGAGGAGAGGCATTAAAGCTGATATATGTAGCATTTGTAAATATCAGTCACTCAAAACGCATTAATTGGTGTTTTGTACATTAAAATGTGGTGTTTTATCTGAAATAGAAATGGATAATTAGTTAAGAATAACTGACTCTAGAGTAAAAGTAAAGTACGTTACGTTTTCACTAGACATTTAACTTCATCTGAAGTGAAACTGTGAAAGTTATCAAACATTAAATCTCTTCACAACTGCCTATCTTCTTCTTCTTCTTCTTCTTCTTCTTCTTCAGAGATGCGACCCCACAGGACTGTGTTCACACGGGCTATTGAGGCATGTGACCTACACTGGCAAGACCGACACCTCCAGCACATTATTGCCAGTGACCTCTATGCCAACTACTGTTACCACGACAACCAGGAGGGCTCCTTGTTTGACTCACGTGGCTGGCCCTTGTGGCACGGTGAGTGTTTATCTGGAAACAAGTTTGTTCCATCTCTGTTTTTTCTACTCTCCTCAGCCAGATCAGTTACTTACATAGGTCAGACTCAGAATGGAAGAAAGGGAAAAATATTGTCCTCAATACTTTGTCTTTTCTTTAGAACATGTCCCAACAGCCTGTGCCAGGGTGGATGCCCTGCGTTCCCACGGTTACCCCAGAGAAGCACTCCGACTGGCCATTGCTGTGGTGAATACGTTACGAAGGCAGCAGCAGAGGCAGCTGGAGCACTTCCGCAGGCACAAGAAAGGTGAGGCTCTAAGTTGAATGCTGGGAATGTTGAAAGAACCGTATTTCTGTCAAAAATCAATTTTCTGACTTGAAAACGTGACTTCCGTGCCTAGGTAGTTCATGGATTTTAGATGGTTTGATGGCCATGAAATTTTCAATAAAATATTAGCGACGCATTTATAAATACAAGGTTTTACAAGACATTGTGTATCCCTGTGTCACTGTGTGGCTGACTGCTGCCTTGTCCCATTAGAACTGCTCCATAAAGGCCATACATCGATTACCAACATGGAAGGCTGGGTGGGACACCCTCTGGATCCCATCGGCACCCTGTTCAGCACCCTGACAGAGTCAGGACGAGTGGGGGAGGAAGGATCCAATACGTGCTTAGATCTCTCAGGTACATGCACCAATCGCTGTCTCCTGTCATGCCTCCTCTGTTTTTTTTTTTTTTTTTNTTTTTTTTTTTTTTTTTTAATTCACTTCTCCAGGCTTCCTGTAGCTCTCTGTCCCTCACTGCCTCCTCTGCTCACAGAAATAGAGCTCTCCTCTGAGGTCGAGCAGTGAAAGAAGGAATGCTCCTGAGGCGCTAATCTTTATTTTGGGTGCTTGTTCGGTCCAGACCTCTAGTGGGTGACTGACATTGTGGTTTTCCATAGGAGACAGACTCATCTAGTGTCCAAACCTCAGAGAATAACACAGACACTGACTACCACTTCATGCCAGCCTAGTTCCTTTCTTTCTTCTCTCTTTCTCATCCCTCTCTCCCTGCTCTTTTCACAGACTGCTCCAGTGTCGTGAGCAGAGCAGAACTCCAACGAATGCCGGTGCAGCGATTGCTAGGAGACGGTGAATCATACGTGGCGCTGGCAGTGGAGACGGCTCTGATTGGCTTAGGCCAACAGAGAGTGATGCCTGATGGGCTGTACGCTCAAGAGAAGGTGTGTCGAAACGAAGAGCAGCTATTGGCCAAACTGCAGGAAGTGGAACTGGATGACTCCCTGGTCAAAATCTTCCGTAAACAAGCCGTCTTTCTGTTAGAGGGTGAGGGAGCTAGCACACACACACATACGCTCACCACAAAATTTTTCATTCCTATATCCTTAGTTTTTCTCCCTTAATCTCCCTTTCTTGCCCTATGTCCCCACCTCAGCCCCCACACATACACAGATACACCTCCTGTCGTTTTTTTTCCTGACCTCTCTTTAACTCCCTATCCATCCCTCCCACACACCAAGCGCCTACACATTCTTGCTGAAACAGGAAAAAACACATCGGACTCTGTCGCACTATTTATTATCCTTTCATTTTGTGGTGTAAATAGAAGCTGAGCTGCTCTGAGCCAGACCAAAATGAGCTCTTTACACAGTAACACCAGGGGTATAGTGTTAGCGCACACACATACACACACACACACACAGCAGTGTGTACATTTGCAGGGCTTGAGTTGGAGCAGAATGCGACAGCATGGGTTTGGTTATGGGAAAGGGAGGAGGGATGGCACATTGTGGAAGCCCAGCCCAGTCAGACTCCACTCCAGTCCCCACCCTAACCCCAGCCCTAAATCGGCCCAGCACGACCACCCACCTCTGGCTCCTTTGCTAATAGAGCACCAGGCTCTGAGGCCTCTGCGGGGCCCTGGAGGCTGCAGGCGAGCCAGTGTGTGATGTGGTCTGTGGCTTAGGAGCCTGTTGGGGTTTAAAATAACCCACCAGAGATGAGGGGAAGTGCAGGAAGAGGGGGTGGAAGCGAGCGAGTGCAATCCAAGTCTGCACACACCACCATATGGTTTTTGACGTCACCGTTTGTTTTATGCTGCGTGGCTTTTCCTGTTCAGTAGCTCAGAGGGATAGGACACATAAAATGCTCCTCCCTAAACTAAACACTGTGCAATACTACAATATACAACAGAATTCACATAATGGTAATTATTGTTTCATTTGTGAAACACTTGCTCCTCTTTGTGCTGTCACTAAAACACCTTCCACCCTCTTTCATGTGTGTGTTCTTCATGAGCAGGTGGTCCATACTCTGGTCTGGGAGAGATTGTCCACAGAGAGAGTGTTCCCATGCACACCTTCGCCCGCTATCTCTTCACCTCTCTCCTACCTCATGACGCTGAACTGGCGTACAAAATTGCACTGAGAGCCATGCGGTAAGTCTCTTAGATATGTGTGTGTGGCTCCATCAAACTGTCAAAACCTCACATGGTGTGAGTTAATCATTTTATTCAGGTAACATGCTGAGCATTTTGCTGATGAATCTTCTTTAAAAATCCCACTAGAAAGGTGGTCAGATCTCCTGACAAACCAGAAAACTCATCAAGCACAAGCATACTAGCCATCATCGCGTCAAACATGTTTGTATCATGATTTGAACTAATCTGACGCTCAGCTGGGAGGCAACAGGTTTCAATCCTATACCTCCATTACAAGATAATGTCACTGTCATCTGTGCACACTCCCCACACTCTTGAAAATCAGTCATCGTGACTTAATTTGGGTTTTAATCAGGCTTGTAGTGTTTTCCTGTCTTTACTCCCTGAAAGAGAGAGAGAGGTTTTGGAGATACATACTAATGTGATCTGTGAGTTTGCGTGTGTGTTTAGATAGAATTCTGCTCTGTATGTGGCTCCTAAATGTTTGTGAGTCTGACTGTGTGTTTTCCATGTGATCTCTCTATATTAAGTCCCTGTGTGTGTATTCTTCTGTGGACAATGTGTACATGTGTATGTGTGTTAATCAGTCTGCACTGCTGTGTTTTGATGTTGTGACTAGTGGGAGCTGGATCAGTGAATATTAATTACATTAATGAGACTGTAATTAGTGGCTGTAATGAAGAGGAAGCACGCACGCGCGCGCACACACACACACACACACACACACACGTACATACACACGGCCTACAGGGACATTGTGGGGAAGATGCGTGGTGCTTTTCTACAAAGCAAGGTCTTTCTTCTTCCTTTCTCAGTGAGTCCATCGCTGAAAAACAGACTGACAAATGATTACGAATGAATGAGAAGCGACTTTTTCAGGCTGGAAACCATCATGCTGTCATAGTCTGACAAACGACGAAAGCATGGCAGATCAGGCAACCGCGTTGTTGACACATTTCTACAGTTAACCCCTAAAGATATAGGTCAGATGTCAAGAATTCAACTGATCTTCTGAAAGAAACCAAAACGAGGAGTCGTGCGGTTTCAAGGTTGATCATTCAGCTGCTGTGTCCCCTCTTCACCTCTGTCTCATGTCCCAAACCTGCTTTTCCTTAGTCAGCCTCTTCCTTCCCTCCCTAGCTGCTTCCCTCCACCTTCCCCATTTCCCCCCCTCACCTCCATCCTCACTCCTGTGGTGTGAAACAGGTGATTTAGAATAATATGGCCACTTATGGGTGTTCCTGGGAGCCAGGGGTGTCTACTCAGCACATAATGAATGTGTGTAATGTAGCGTAGTGTAATATGATAGCATATACCTCCCTGCTCCCACGGGACGGCGGACAGTTAAATATAGAGGATGAGGTAAAGGAACNCATATACCTCCCTGCTCCCACGGGACGGCGGACAGTTAAATATAGAGGATGAGGTAAAGGAACTGGGGCTGTTTTAATGGACCCATTATAACACTATCATTGATACAAGGAGAGAGAGACAGTCTCACTGTCTCTCTCTTCCTCTCTCTCTCTCACACACACACACACACACACACACACGCTNCAGTCTCACTGTCTCTCTCTTCCTCTCTCTCTCTCACACACACACACACACACACACACACGCTCAACTTGCTTCCTCTATTTGTCTTGTCCACTTTCACAGTTTCTCTCAAAGCAGCTCTTTTTTAAATGAGGGATCCACATGGAAAGGATACAAATGTGCACATATCCAGTAGATTTAATCGAGTGTTTTAAAGTGCGTGCGTGTTTCTAGTGTGTTTATGTGCTGCGGATGAGGTTAATTAAGGCATGTAAAAGCAGCAAATGCTGTGAGATGACTTGGTGTGAGTGGTCAAAACAAAACAGAGGAGCTGCCTGCTGGTTCACGGCTGCCCAGAATTTTAATGCAGTGATGGAGAAGCTCTGTCACTCCAGAGAAACTCTGTCACTCCAGAGTCTGTCCTTATATCAGCTCTTCAGAAGCCAAAGAGACAAATTTCAGCCACCCCTTATTGTGTCCGATTTCCATATGAGATACGAGTCTTGCTAACGAATGTATAACTTGCAACCTTTGATTCTCTCACTAATCCAGAAATTTTAAAGCATGGTGTAGCAAAAAAGCAATCACTAGAATAACATGGGTAGCATAGATGACACACATACACAATCTATGCCCCTTCATTTGAGTTAACAACCCAAACTTTGCAGGCCTACACAGTCAAGTATAGTGAAAATACACAATATTTATTTGATTTGAATAATTTCATTTCAGGTCATGCATACTGTGTAAAAAGCCAGCCTCAGAGAGAATAAACTACATGTTAAAGGAGCATGCCAGCGATTTTGTATGTTTGAGCCCAATAAATACAACACGTTTTGTAACTGCTAAATATTTTCAAAAACATAAAACAGTATTTTAATTTTTATGTTATTTTGCAAAAACCCCAAATATTCAAAATCAAATGTTCAGGTTATACACCCACCTTAATATTTTATCTTTCTCCTGCTAACACTTATGATTGTAGAAGGCACGGTCGTTTTAATTTCTCTGTAAAAGCAGACTTCTGCTGGGACTATATTCCCTGGCAGAGATATACATTTTCTTCCGTATAGGTCAATGTTGGATCTGTTATATTAAGTTACATTGACAAAAAATTTTAATAGACGTCATATTCACTGTTATGGATTACCTATCTCAAGTCAGTAAAATTTATTTGTATAGCACCTTTCAAGAACAAAAGTCACAAAGGTATTTCACACCAATTAAGCTTAAAAAGCATGTTTCAAGTCTCTACAAGTTGATTTTTATAAAATACTGGAATGAACTAAAACCAATGGCAGTCTGGAAAGTAGGAAAAACAATTCTAATACTTACTGCTCAACTAGTATGTTTTGGAATATGGTTGGTAGTAGTGTACCGTGTATGTGGGTTGTATTTATTGGGCTCAAACATGCAAAATCACTGGTGTGTTCCTTTAAACAATGCAGTAATACTATTAGTGTTTATGTATTTTTTTTTTTTTTTTTTTTACATTCTGTATGTATGAATATGGACAGTCATGCCATTACAATATTGCTGTACATAACCTCAAATTGATATCATGTAAAAGCCTTCTTGCTGATTTTCATATTTTTTTTTAAATAGGAGTACATGCTCATCTGTGAATGATGAAGGGTTTTGTGAAGCTCATAAAACCCTTTACCAACCAACTGAAAAGCTCAAATTGCAGAAAGATCAACCTAAAACCAAGATATTTTCTGATCTTCCCTAAAAGTTGATATTTTGGCACGGTGGCTTGGTGGTTAGCACCGTTGCCTCACAGCAAGAAGGTCCTGGGTTCGAATCCGTGTGGAGTTTGCATGTTCTCCTCGTGTCTGCGTGGGTTTCCTCTGAATGCCTCCCACCTTTTAGAGATGTTAATCGGAAATGACATGTCGATGTGCGCACTGTAGGGACAAATACTTCACCCACAGCATTCACTTCAAGCATCCTATGCACTTACTCCAGAGCATGTTGGGTCATGTGCGACTCCATCCCTCGTGTCAGGCATCAAAGCAGTCAACCCGAAGGTTTCCAACTGCAGGTTTTAGGCTATATCGGGACGAGTGCTGGAGAAGAGGTCTTCCAGCGGATATGTAACCAGATTGATAGATCTTTGTTTGATAAATGATAGAAGTGAAGGGTGTTTATAGTCAGAGGGGGGAAAGACCATGAGGTAGAAAGGTCAGTAGTCATGGTGATGCTGACCAGAAACCCAAAGGGCCCCAGGATTTAGCTAAAACCTGTCTGGACTGCTTTTTATCAGTGTCTCGTTTTTCTCCTCCTTTCACTTGCTCTACATCTTGTTCTGTCTATATGCCTCAACACCCTGTGTAAATATGAGAGTGTGTGTGTGTGCCTGTGTATGCATTTGCTCTCATATATTTTTAAATCGATAATCATTTCATCTGCAAAAATAAGTGTAGATTAAACTTTTACCAGTTGTGTCTAAGTAGCTGATTACCCAGTGGCGTGTCCCCCTACCCACCCAGGGCATAAAATATCACTCTTGAATTTTTCTGGTGTGATTGGTCAGTATTGCTGTGTCCCTCTCAGACGTGACAGGGTGTTACAGTGCCACGGGACCTGTTTAACACTACACCCTCNCCCCCCCCCCCCCCCAGCTTCACACAGGGATTGATTGCCTCTTACAGCTCTGTTACAGCATCTTAGATCATTGATAATGCACGTTTATGGCCAGACTAAACTGTGCTATAAAGAAATATGAGTTTAATTTGATGTTTTTAGCACACTTGACATAAAGTTGAGAGTTTGGTGTTACTGTGCAGAGAAGACGATAACATTTATAGCCATTGTGCACCATTTTGCTGTAGTTTACAAGGTGCTGAATGATGTGGTACCAATGATGGTGAATATAGCGTACTTCTAGAGCTTAGATTGAAAGGTTCAGAACAGACCACAAAGATTTTTTTCCATCATTTATTTATTTTTTTTCTCATGGAACAATAGCTCAGTATGGATTTTCCTCCCAACATTTTAAGGTTATTTTTCAGCAGGCCAGTCTTCTCATATTCCCATCCAATGGAGGCCTCTGGCTCTCTGGTGAAAACCAAACAAAGACAGGAATGTTGATGAGGCCTCCATCTTTACCCAGAGTCTTTTTTTTTTTGCTTTGCTACACCCCAGGAATCTTCCCCAGTGTGGTGGAAGCTTTTAGCAGCTCTTTAGCTGTGTGTGGAATGAACCCGGCTGTTGCCTGGCTTCCAAACATCTCCATTTCACACCAATTGTCAGTGTTCACACTCACTCGCATCTCGCCTGGGTTTTTGCCACCTTCTCTCTTCTAGAGACAAGCCCCACTGGTGCCCTCTTGGGTAAAACCGAAAGAAGAAGAGGCTGTTTTTACTCTTGCCTTTGCTCAGGTGGCAACAGTATCACATGCACTTTGTTCTGAAATTGAAACTGGCATTTAGCATCGCATTGCTTTTACTGAGTTGCTTTGATGTGTTTTCAAAAGGGCAGGTGTGTGCGCGTTTGTGTCTATTGGAGTATGTGTGTGTGCATGCATGCGTGTTGGCTCTTTCATTCATGTGTGTCGGTATTTGTTTGATGTGTGTCCAGCCTTATGGGGCTGGAAGGTGAATTCCTTAATTTCCCAGTGGACTCAATTAGCTTTGTGATTGGCTGAGCGAAGGCCAGGTTGTGCTGCCTTCTCAGGGGAAGAAGACCTTTGAAACTGAGGTGGAAGAGGAGGGAGAAAAGTGAAGTAGAATAGGAGATGAGCTGGCCACAGTGGTAATGGTGCTGGTGCTGATGGTGGTGAAGACTCGACCCTGTCAGTGATATTATAATGAGAGAAAAACTAGAGAAGCTCCTTCATCTACTAGCAGGTGTTCCATGGCTCCGACTTCATTACGGCCAATTAGAGTGAAGAAAATACTAATTATACCTCGGTTCCTAGGATATTAAATACTAGGTTGGAAGTAAATTGCAGGGATAGGCTAACTGTAATCCCCCTGTGATCACTGAAGTCATTTTCATTTTGAAGTCACTGTCAGGCCTCTCATAATTTACTTTTTCTGTCTGTGTTTTTGTCTGTCTTCCTATTACTGTATGAGGAAAGACATGATTTCACTATGAATTTAATGATTCTACCATGTTCAGTGTCTGTCATGTGCCATTATTCTCACTTTCTCCTTTTATCTGCCACTCTTTCTTTCTCCCAACTTCATTTTTTAGTTTCTTTCTCCAGTTTACCTGGACTCCAATCCAAGTTTATTTAAAAAAAAAAATTGTAACAACAATAGAAAATATGTCTATATCAATTCTATATTTTTACATACAGTGATTCTGTGGTTGTTTGTTGTTTTTCCAAAAAAAAAAAACAACATATTTTTAAAAGGAACAGATCATTTTAAACCACCTGGATTTTTGTATTATTGCTTTTTTTCATCTGATTTTTCAGTGTTTCACTAATAATTTCCATAATGAACTTATTATTTTTTGTACAGTTTGTTTTGTTTTGCATAAGGACACTTCAGCAGACTGGTTGCCTGTAGGACTGTATGGGTCTTCTGCTCACTAACTCCACTGCTGTCTGTCTCTCTGTCAGGTTGCCGGTGTTGGAGTCGACGGCCTCGTCAGGTGACCTGTCACGACCCCACCACATAGTATCTGTGGTGCCCAACCGCTACCCACGCTGGTTCACCCTCAGCCACATCGAGTCTCAGCAGTGTGAGCTGGCCTCCACCATGCTCACTGCAGCCAAAGGTGCAGGAACACACAAAAGCACAATATGGTGCACAGCAAAGGTCTAAGACATTGTGTAGTAAAGATAGTGCAGCTACATCATTCTAAAGCATTTTTCTCCCATCCTCTGCCCCCCAGGTGATAGTCGCAGGCTGGAGACGGTCCTGGAGTCCATCCAGAAAAACATTCACTCCTCCTCTCACATCTTCAAACTGGCACAAGATGCCTTTAAGATCGCCACTTTGATGGACAGCTTGCCTGACATCACACTTCTCAAGGTCTCCCTGGAGCTGGGACTGCAGGTACGCAGATGTGCTCACATCATGCTGTAAAAATGGGTAGCGTGTTTGATGCTGGATGTTTGGCACCATAAATACATATATCTACTGGAACAAAGACATTGACCGTTATAGATACTGTTGGAATAACTGTACTCAAGGATAGAATTTATGACAGTACAGCCAAGATGGCTGACAATCTTTTTATAAGGTTATCAGGACAATTCTTGTTTGTTTGTGTGCATCAGCACTGAAAATTTGAAGGTTCAGCACAGTCATAGAAAAAATGTGTGCTCAATTTCACAACATCCTTTTTGTTTAAAAAAGATATCCAAACTGTATGTTTTTGATTGGCCCTTTTTTGTCTATTTTTACCAACCCAGACAAAAAAACAACTAAGACAAAAAAATACCTACAATATGTATTAATTTGCAATATTCTATTCAAGTCCATATAGAACTCCATATGGAAGGCTTTAAAATGTATTTGAATTCTGTCACAGTAAATATAAGTGAGATATAAGGAAGTGGAAGTCTATATCCCATAAAGATTAAATGGCCATGGAAAGCTTTTGAATTTATTCTGATTTTCACAAAACCATTCTCAAATTTGTATCAACACTGTTGTGGCATTGCTGGAATATCTTGGATATCTTGGAATATGGGGGAGTCAGTGTGCACTTTTGTAAAATGGCTTCATGTTCCTCATCCGTTATATGGTCATGCAGAGTAATCTTGCGACCTAATGACTCCAATGAGATGTCTACCATTTGGATTTCTGCAAATATAAACCTGTCTGGAATTTGGAAAAAAAAATTGTTACAGATTCAAACAAAGCATATTTCTGTTTTCTTTGCCCAGGCTCTACATTTTGTGCACCTCAGAATGGAATATGAGTCTTTGACGGTGTTTGATAGTGATTTGTGAATGGCAGCACTCCCATAAAGATTGTAAATACCTTTGCAGAGACTGTAACAAGTCTCACCTCAGTTCATTCACAGTTTTTGAGGCTGTATTTTGTTCAGTATCCTGATGACCGTCAGTTAGCTTTGACTTATATTGTTGGCTGATACAGCTTGTCCACTTTTAACACGAGTTGTTGCCATGAGTTTTTCTTTTTCAGACTGATCTATTAAACATTTGTGACTCAAACGTGAGATACCTGTCTTCATTGAAATTGCCTGGCTCGTGTTGAAAACAAATCTGCGTGATTATCAGAGTTTACAGTACCCGCTAATTAGCACTAGAACCATACTGCTTATCACTGTTTCCATTCTTACTCACCTGTCTTTTGCAGTTGTGACTCTGTTACTTCACATTAAAACTTCAATCTGTGTGGTAGGCAAAATATGTTGTTTAATTGAATGCAATGTTCTTTACTTTGATTTTGAACTCTGTAACGTTGGATTGTCAAAATGGATTTTACATTGAAAATTCTGAAAGAAACTCAGAGTTATTCTATCCTGTTTCCTTCACACGTCAAGCAAGCCTGTACGGCTGTAGAAAGCCAAGCTGATCCTGCAGACACTACATTACTGTTATATTCCTTTAAATTTCCTTGTACTGTTTGACTTGAAGACATGCTTGAGGGTTTGTCAGCCTCTCCAGTTTCAAAATTTAACTGATAACTAAAAGCTTGATTACCTTTGATGGCGAATCAGCTAGAAGACATACTAATTAATGTTGCAAGATTGCTGATAAAGTCACCCAATCTTTGCACTTAAACCATCTAGCGAAAGCTGTGATGGAGTTAGGTAACAGAAAAGGGTCAGGTATGTTAGAAATTTCTTGTGCTTTCTTGTGAACAAACAGGGAGTTTAGTCATTGTTTCCATTGTTACTCACCTGTCTTTTCTTTTCCATCTGTCTTAGGTGATGAGGATAACTCTTTCCACATTAAACTGGAGAAGGAGAGAGATGGTGCGCTGGTTAGTCACATGCGCCACTGAAGTAGGTAAGTGACCCCGGCCAGTTGACTACAGTTACTCAGAGGCGATTCTAGTGTCTGTGGAGGCCCGAGGCCAAAAAAATGCTTAGAGATGTTAGTGATATGATGGAGGGTCTTCTGTTGTGGTTGAATGGGTAAGTGGTGTGAAGTCTTCATCATCATGGACACTGAGCTGATGGCGGTGGACGTTAATGGAACTGCATGAAAAAAGAAAAACATATAAACAGAAAGAGAGAGAATATAAAAGGTGTGTTATATCACTATTAAAACCATTAGGATGACCTGAACTCAAAATAAATAACAAATAACATTAGGAAGGATATTTTGGCACATAGATTTATACAGTATCAGCTCAAACAGCCACTGCCCTTAGCTAGCTTGCTAAAACAAATGTCCAACAACTGACAGATTAAAATACCTGGTAAAATCAGTCCTCTGTAATGACGTTCAGACTGTTAGCTTAGCCAGATGGCTAGCCTAGCTACCTCTCTAACTAATTCAGCTAACAATGTGAACTACGATATGTTACCTAATGTTGCTTTGAGAAATATACTCCAAACCGTGTGACAAACAATTCATCTTGTCGTATGCTGAAAATAAAGCTGAGTGAACTAACTAGCTATAGAGGACTGGACTCTATTCTTCATTATCATAATTATTACTTACCTCTATCCTGCTTCATCTTCTTCGTTTCCCTTTTCTCTTTTGTGGAATCTGAGAGATAAGTCCTCTTCATTTTGTTTTTATCACTGTTGTCAGTTCATCACAACCACCAGTTCATTCAAACTCTCGCACTGCCAGCTAATAACACAGTGGGCCCTATTTGGGGGGGTTTCTATACAGTTTATAAACTGTTCATCACCCACTGAACGTTTCAAGGGGGTTCCCACATTGTCATGCTGGAGGACTAATGGCCGTCGCCATTAGTCTCTGTCGGGGGTCCCCCTCAAAGCTCGGGGCCTCAGGCAATTGCCTGCCTTGCCTGTCGTGTTGCTTTGCCTCTGACAGTACTTAACATTTATGTGGTTGGTTTAAGATGTGTTTCTGCTCTTTATCTTCCTAATTCCTTTCCCTTCTGTCCCGTGTGTATCGGCCAGGTGTGTATGCACTGGACAGCATCATGCAGAGCTGGTTCACCCTCTTCACCCCCACAGAGGCCACCAGTATTGTGGCCACCACTGTCATGTCCAACAGCACTATCGTCCGCCTGCACCTGGACTGCCACCAGCAGGAAAACCTGGCTTCGTCTGCCCGCACCCTCGCCCTGCAGTGTGCCATGAAGGACCCTCAGAACTGCGCCCTCTCTGCTCTCACACTCTGTGAAAAGGACCACATTGCCTTTGAGACAGCCTATCAGATTGTACTGGATGCGGCAGCGACAGGGATGAGCTACACACAGCTGTTCACTATAGCTCGCTACATGGAACATCGCGGTTACCCTATGAGGGCGTATAAGTTGGCAACGTTAGCCATGGCTCATCTGAACCTCAGTTACAACCAGGACACACACCCAGCCATCAATGACGTGCTGTGGGCCTGTGCACTCAGCCACTCATTAGGAAAGAACGAGCTGGCTGCAGTTATCCCTTTGGTGGTGAAGAGTGTGAAGTGTGCCACTGTGCTGTCGGACATTTTGCGGCGGTGCACGCTGACCACGCCGGGCATGGTGTCAGCACTCCACAGCCGAAGGAACTCTGGGAAGCTGATGTCCTTGGACAAGGCGCCACTCAGGCAGCTGCTGGATGCAACCATTGGGGCGTACATCAACACCACACACTCACGACTCACACACATCAGTCCGCGCCACTACAGCGAGTTTATAGAGTTCCTGGGGAAGGCACGGGAGACATTCATGATGGCTCACGATGGACACATTCAGTTCACCCAGTTCATAGACAACCTGAAACAGATCTACAAGGGCAAAAAGAAACTGATGATGTTGGTGAGGGAGAGGTTTGGCTGAGGGTGAGGCTGGGAGTTCCCAAAGCTCCCCCCAACTCTAGTACTTTTCTATTAACTTGTCTGCCTTTTGAACTTATTAAATAGACAAGTAAAAGAGGGATGTGACTTGTAGAATGAAGCAAAAAGAGAAAGGAAAAGATGAAAAAAATCAACAGAGCCACATGCGGTATTATTGTTCTTGCTGTTGTTATTGTTATAAACATTATTACTATTATTATTAATAATATTATTACTACTATGTGTACAGAAGTGTTTTTATTTTTCAGAAGAGAGGAAATTTGTCACGTTGTGAATGTTGTGTGTATTTCTCTACATGTGTGTGAGAGGAAATGAAAAGTGAAATGGCTTTTTTTTTTGGTTTCTTTATTTGTATGATTTTTTTTTTTTTTTTTTTNTTTTTTTTTTTTTTTTTTTTTAAGTATCTTTTTCCCTTTTTAGTTTATATTGAGTTATTGTCAAGTGGCTGAAGCCCTTTTGCAATAGTGCTCATGTAAAAACAAAAGAAGAAAAACGTCTCGGCATCCTCAAAGAGAAACTAAGGCTTTAAACCACACAGAGCACCTCCCTCTGTCCAGGCCCTCGCCACTGGGCGCTGGTCAGCACTGCACAGCTTAGCTTAGCTCGGCTCGGCACAGTTTAGGTTAGCACTGACAGAAAAGCCGTTGTCAGCATTTCTCCAGACACAGCAGTAGCAGCAGCACTTGAGCAGCCATTAGTTTTCTCTGGGTCCCAGGCATTAGCTTCATTACACACAACAATGCTCTTAGCTAACTCTTGTTGTTATTGTCGTAATATCACCCACCTCCATAATGCGCATCTGTTTCAGACAGAGGACAGCGTGCAGGCTCTACAGTAATGGCACATTAGACAAAGATACTTAGTATTATTGGTGCATTAATGCAGTGTAGTACAGCTCTTTGATTTTTACAGCCAGGTGCAGCCTAACCGATAAATAACCGATAAATATTTTTAATTTTATCGAAGTAGATGAACTCTACCCACAGGGAGACGGCTACCTCATGATACGGTATTGTAGCTTCTCCCGATTTATTTGTGCTATTACGATATTTGTCATCTATGATAGCTTAGGGTGTTCATTAAACAGATCCACTAGTGAGACCAAGCATATGAGGAGGTATGGAGATCAGTCTGCCGTACATCACTGCCCTCATAAGACAGCAATGGATCTGACAACACAAACTGGCTCAAACACACAGAAGATGCGTCAAGGTGTCACTTCCCACCATCTCATCGTAGCTACCACTGCACCAGTCACGCTGTTTTCACAATAGGTCAGTGTCATTTCCCTCTGTGCATGTGAATCATAGAAATTAGACTTTCTACTGTTATAGTTCATTGTGTGGAACCTTCAGTAATTGTCACCAGAACGTTCTCAGGGATTTCTCTACACAAGGAAAAGGCGGAACAAATGAACGACTGACTACAGGAAAAGACAAAACGTGACAAAACATGAGCGAGCATTTATTGTACTCTGTATATATGCCATAGTATATGTCTGAATATGGAGGATCTGAAAGTATATGTTAACTAATTTATACAGAGTATTCTATGTAATGTGAAATACTTGAAGCCGCTGTAGTTTGCTCTCTCTCTCTCTCTCTCTCTCTCTCTCTCTCTCCCCTTCTCTTTCTCTTTGTGTCTTCTATTTGTCCTTTTCTTTGATTAAAAACAAAACATATCAGAAGGACTACACTGACCTTGTTGACAGGTTTTTGGACTCATACTAGAGACGCTGATTGGTGATGTTGGTAGAGAAAAGTTGTCTTACTTCATTCCTGCTCACTAAAACATAGAAGGGAGGAAGGTCGACAATAAAGTTAAAAACACAATACCGAATTTCTTAAAATACTCAAATATGCATGTAAACTGTTGTCCTAGCGTAGTTTTCAATGAGGAAAACTACGATGTGCTTTAGTACAGGACTAATTTGAGATGAATATGATCAAAACACATGTAGTAATGTGTCCAGCCTTACATGGATTTGGCTGATATTGTCTGTGCAACTTAACATTTGTGCACACTCGCGTTGACAGCAATGCACAATCTAGCTCTCTCCTCAGCTCTGCCTTCTGAATGACCAGTGTCTCTTCTGCAATGTTCAGCTCTTCTGTCATTACTTGCCTTTTTTACAGTCTCTTCACATTTTTTTCTATCTTGTGTTTGTTAAAGGTAAAAGCAGCCTTTTCTCTTGCCTTGTCTTAACGCTTTAAAGTAACCAAACAGGAGATCTATCTAACAACCAAATGCGTTCTAAGAGGTGAGAGACAACCCACCTTGGTCCCAGCTTTAGTGTCCTTAATTAGTAAGTGAATGGCTGTGTAACTCATGCTTTAACAAAGCAATTCCTCACGTGTGTTTGGTGAAAATACGTTGTCCAGTGTCTCTTGTCTCTTCAGAAACGATTTCCTCTGAGTCTTTCTAGCTGTTTGATTTTAGTTTTTTTTTTTTTTTTTTNTTTTTTTTTTTTTTTTTGTTTAATGTAGGAATCTTCTGCTCTCCTATTTTATTTATTACAATGACCCATGTATACATGCTTATGAAATTAAGATTTGATACACCGATATCAATTTATTTATGTAACTAAATCACTGTTTTATAATCTTGTTAATGAGTCAATAATTGATTTTTTTTGTTTGTTTTTTTGTTTTTGTTTTAATAAAAGTTAGTTTTTTGAAATGTATATATTTCTGTCTTCTCAAAGCTGCTTTAACACAGCTGCACCCACACATTCCCTCACACAGAAGAGAAGAAACACCTATAGTGTGCTGCTGTCTTCCTTTCCAGAGAAATTTGGGGGCAGGTCCTGCAACCACCAGGGGACCATTAAAAAATTAGAAGTTGACATTTATTATTTGAAATTTATTCATTGTTTGAATTTTGAATAATGCATTTTACATCATGCATTATTCCAAAAAAATTAATATATCTATTTGATGATTTGTTGTGATTTGACACCATAGTTGCTGTAGTTACTGGAGGTTTAACCTCCTTCTGTGCATTCATTTCTGACTGACGAAGCCATTTGGATGNGCTGTAGTTACTGGAGGTTTAACCTCCTTCTGTGCATTCATTTCTGACTGACGAAGCCATTTGGATGAATGGTGAAACGTTTCAGAATTATAAACTTGAATCCAGTTGACCCGACTGAGTTTTCAAACTAATATCTACCTGCCTGGATGCCTGAGAATCTTCATCAAAAAGAGAAGGAACAGTTTTTCAGTATTCCCCCCCCCCAAAGTCTGTCCACTGCAGTCGGGGGCACAATGGTCAGTGTAGGAGCTTATCAGTCAGGACGGTCCAGATCTCCATCAGACAAGTGAGAGAAAGACAGGAAAGGGTCTCTCTTGCTGGCAGCAGCTTTCATGCTGTCACCCCAGTGAGCTTACGAGGAATATGAAACGTATCAATTGATATTCCCATGGTCTTTGTAGCTTCTGTCAGGCAGCCGAGCTCAGCCAACCACAATAACCTGTTTACACACTTCCAACACTGACAGTTTTACCACAGGATGACTAAATCAGTGTATGTAGTTTGTCAGGTGCACGTGCATGTGTGTGTTTCATAGCTTATGTTGTGTACATTTTTGTGTGCTTCTTGTCTGTCTTCCTGCCCGTGTGTGTGTAAAGCCTTTAGGGAGGGAATAGGAACAGGTGGTAGCTCCAGACTACAGGAGCTCCTGACAGCAGTAAGGTCCCCAGACTCCCAGCCCCTCATTAAACATTGACACAAAAACACTGCAACTGTCTACGTGTGAACAGTAATGAAGCGCAGACTGCTACACCGGTATACACACTGCAACTTAGCACAGCACGAGCTCTCGCTCCACAAGTGTGTGTGTGTGTGTGCGCTGTCCATCTGTGTGTGCTCATTAATGAGGCACATTTGTCCATAGAGGTGTCCACTTAGATATTGAGGAATTTGTCAGATTTTGCAACAAAAGCAGGAGTCTGCTGTCAGAGGCCAGACAGAGCTGTCCATTTGTTATGTGATGGATGCCTGCCTGCCTGAAAGAAATAGTGTGTGTGTGCATAAAAACACACCTCTGCCTGCATGTGTATCCATGTGCGTACCTTTACTTCTGCGTGTGTGAGACTACTTCCTGTGTGTCTGACCTGTGCTCAGGTTTCTGCTCAGTTCCAGTTGGTAATGACGTCCCTTGGGTGCAGCGCAGTACAACAGCCTCCTCTGGTCTGTCTTACTGTATACTTCTAATGACATCATGATTACACACCGACCCCTTTTATGCCAAAAGCCCTCTTCTTCACCATCACCATCAAACTCCTATCCATGCCATCTACAATCCTCTCTCTCTTCCAGCGTTTCTCTTTCGCACACTGCATCACATCATCACAGTACATCAAGGCCTTGACATTTTCTCGTGGAACTGTAGGTCCATCAGGCTTTATACTTTCACCTGCAGACAGAACATTCTGAAGTCAAACCCAATACAAAGCTTTTCCATCCATCCATCATCCATACCCCACTTACCTTATTTCACCCTGGACAGGTTGCCAGCCTATCACAGGGCCAACACACACACATAGACAAACTCATACACACCTACAGTCAACTTACAATTTCCAATTCACCTAACTTGCAGGTTTGGAGATGGGAGGAACCTGAAACACCCGGAAGAAACCCACGGAGATACGAGGAGAACATGCAAAATACAAAGCTTTTATGACCTAAATGTGTGTAAGATGTACAGCTTATACCAAAGTTTTTGAAGTAAAACTTGGAAGTCAGTTATGGTACCTATGGATTCCTGCTTTAGATTTCCAACTCGTGTCTCTCAGGATTTTTGTTTTACATACAGTAAGTAGGTCTGTAGTTAGGAACCTGCGAACACTCATGGGTGCTTTCAGGTATTCAGGCTGATTAGACCTCTGTTCAGGTTGAAATTGGGTGGAGCTATGGGTGGTCACTAAAAAAAACAAATGAAAGGTGCAGGTTGTTCAACCCTAACAGGTGCATCATTATAAGGAATGTCAATGAGCTGTCAAATCTGAGAAGATTTCACACGCATCTTACACACACACACAATCTCCTCTGCACTCTAAGGAGGCAAAGTGAAATACCTGCAGTTTTCTCTTCTGTTCAACATTATAACCTACAAGCAGGGGTCTGGGAATCATTCAGTCCATTCAGCCCTCCTGTCTGCAAATAAGAATCCTTTCAGTGCTTGTTGAGTCCAGCCATCGAGCAAAAGCTCACAGACTGAACTTTTGCATTATTTGAGAGGACAGTCTATATTGTCTTTCGAAAAAAGCCCCTTGTGGGGAATTGAGCTTGCTATCATTACAAGAGTACAAAGAGGATCATAGGCATGTGTTCTTTAATACAGCCTGCAGCATCAGCCTGGCTACCACAGGGAATGTCTTCCTTTCCTCCTCTTCTTACAGAAGGCTGTTGGAGTTTGATCTCCTCTCTCCCCCTCCATCAGCCCCGAGGCATCTGATTAAATGCTAATTAAAGCCGTTAGCGCTGCTATCACTGCTGCTAACTCCTCTCTCTCTGTCACGGAGATTAATGCCCCTCGTTCATCATCCCACCTCGCAAAGCCTGAGTACCTGCCTGGCTCGCAAAACCTGATCAAGTCATCAGCCCCGTAACCCCTCTCCTCTGCTCCCTCCCGCCACATGAAGATGGACGAGGGGTTTAAATTTTAATTTGAAAATTGCCCTCAATTACTTCTGCGGCGACCACTTGCCAGAGCTTCTCATGTGGTTGAGTGGGAAGGGGTTACAGCAGCGGGTCAGTGGCCGTGATGAGCGATAAGGGGACATTAATAAGAAAGGCAGAGGTTCATTTAAAAGCAGAGAGGACAGTGGGAGCAGCTTTCTCATTATTTAACTCCCCCAGCTTTATTTAAAGGACTTTATTTAAGGATACCAAGTTAATGTGTCCTCCAGGACAGACGGTTAAAGCGCCTGACAGAGTGAGAAAGTTACAGCCATAACTTACACCCTGAGCACACACTGTGGTGCCATCTTTTTTCCCGCTTTTGACATTCTCACCGTTTTCAGGCAGAACAGAGTGAGCCTCAGAGGGACATAATATGTTAGAACAAAGTTACACACATCATTTAATTTTATTCTTTCACAATTTCTGGCCCACAAATGTTTTATTGGTTCCAATATCGGTAATCATTATAAGCTATTGGAAGATACTGTGCTATGTATAACAAGTCAGCCAAATGTCATTGGAACTACTACCAGATCAGGGGAACTATGCCTCAGAATATGGAGCTTCTCTATGGGGCCTCATCTGTGTTTGTTTTATGCATATCATTTTGCAGTTCTGCCATTACCATGATAAGTTTCTCCTTCTTTTCAGAACAAAAACAGACTGCCATTACCAGTTTGGCCATGGAGAAGATATGCTAGCAATAGCTTACGTCAGTTTGTGTCCTCTTTTGTGAATATGCACCTGCTTTAACTGTCTCAGCTAATACACACTGCTAGGCTACTTTCTCTGAGTATCATAAAAACCAAAGTATGATTTTGGAGCAGTAAATAAAATAAAATGAAGCATAAAGCACAACAGTAGGTTATATCCCTTATTTGTGCGGCTACTGACTTAACACACACACTGCGAGTTTACACTTCTCTGAATATCATAAAACCCAACTCATAACTTTGTAGCAATAAACACCGAAACAAACAACAACAAAAATTAGCATAAATGCTAAAAATTATTACCTTGTTTGTGCATGTCCAGTAGCCAGGTTACACTTTTGCTAACACAGCAATGTAAATGGCAATTCAATGCCATTTACTGGTGCTTGTTTATGCTGGTAACAGTTCCAAGTTAGTGAAAAGTCTCTCACATTTTGACAAGTTCTGGATTCACTCAAACAGTAGACAACTATGCTTCCTCAGGCAGGAGAGCCTATCTGAGCCACAGGTTAATGATTCAACAAACTGGCATCTTAGGTTAACACCAATTTAGCCTGAGTGAGTAAAAGCCCTTCAGTTTCTGCAAGTTCCATCAATTCAGGTGCTTGCAAGTAACTGATCGTATTGCTTCGTGTTAGCAATTCAACATTTCAGTCTTTCGGTTTCTGCATGTTATATCGGTTCAGATACACTCGCGTAATCAAACGCAATGCTGAGTCTCTATGTCACAGACGATTCAACAAACTGTCACCTCAGGTTAACACCAGAGGCGAATCTAGTGTCTGCGGAAGCCCCAGGCAAAAAAAATGCTTGGGGCCCTTTGGACTTTTTTTTCCCAGATGACATTCATAACATTACCTTATCTCGAAGTTAGTGATGACGGAGGGTCTTCTGCTGTATGGGGAAATGTTGTGAAGTCTTCATCATTACGTGCAGGTGATGGTGTTTGTAGACACTGAGCTGCTGGTGGTGGTGAACGCTGATGGAACGGCTTGAAAAAAGAAAATACAACATTTTTTCAGCAAACACTGAGAGAGAGAGAGAGAGAGAGAGAGAGAGAGAGAGAGAGAGAGAATATAAAAGATGTGCTATATCACTAATACCATTAAGATGACCTGAATTCACAGCAAAGTAATTAGTGAGGATATTTTGGAACCTTCTGCAGATTTAGACAATATCAGCTCAAACAACCACTGTCCTTAGCTAGCTTGCTAAAACAAATGTCCAGCAACTTACAGATTCAAATACCTGGTTCACAGTGTTAGCTTAACCAGATGGCTAGCTACCTCACTAATTCAATTAACAGTGTGAACTAGCTTAGCTAATGCTGCACAGGAAAGTGTTAACCCAAACCATTTGACAAAGCTGAGTGAACTAGCTAGCTACAGTGGACTGGACTCCATTCTTCATTTGTTTGTCATAACTATCATTTACCTCTGTAGAACCTGAAAGATAAATCCTCGTCATTTTTTGTCACTGTTGATGTCACTTCGTCATGACCGCCTGTTCATCCAAACTGTCGCACTGCGGGTAACTCAATAAAGTTTTGGAGAGAAAAAAAAAACAAAACCTCGCGCTGCCGGCTAATGCTGCGTTCGACAAACCTCGGAACTCAGATTTTTCCTACTTCTTACTTGGAAAAATGCGTTGGAACGGCACTTAAAGTCGGAGCTCCGGCTGGGAAACTCAGANTTCTTACTTGGAAAAATGCGTTGGAACGGCACTTAAAGTCGGAGCTCCGGCTGGGAAACTCAGACAATTATCTACCCCGACTTACCGAGTATGACGTCACTCAACGTGGCAGCGTTCGTGGAAGCGAGCTTTGTGAATAGAAATGATCAGCCAAAAGGCGAATAAAGTATTTTTTCTTGCGTGAAATTGAAAGAAAAGGGCCGGAATATATCGCCAAGTTAACTATCTATTTTGTATAATACCTGTTTGCCATTGATACGTAAGTGTAAANTATATCGCCAAGTTAACTATCTATTTTGTATAATACCTGTTTGCCATTGATACGTAAGTGTAAATAAGTTCATAATATTGCTTCTCTGCACAAATGTTTAACACCCACTGTGATTAATATCATTGTAAAACAACACAAACAAACAGTTCTGTAATCTAACTTTGCTTTAGTTAGCATTTATTACGATGTTTAATTAATTTTAAAGTATTTACTGGTGTTCAGCTTTGCTTTTTTGATTACATTTGGCTGAAATGGTTTGCGGTCGGAAGCTGGAATTTACAACTGGGAAAATCCGACTTCCGAGGTCTGTCGAACGCAGCATCAGGCCTTGGGGCCTACTTTGGAGGGTTTCTGCAGAATACAATCTGTCCATCCATCAAATGTGTCACATTGTTATCTCATTTAGGTGCACTGTATCAACAAAGATCTTAGCTGCCTATGCAAACTATACATTGTCCAATTCAAATAAAAAGATGCTATTTTAATTGTTGATGTTAGAAAGTACTTTGTTTTTAATTGCAGGGTTGGGGTGCAGTGAAAGAAAGCAATATAATTTTACTGAATCACTTAAATTTCAAAATGAAACCGGAATTAAGCAAAGGCAGGTACAACTCATTTGCAGTTGCCAGCTGACTCACCCGTTTCATCAGAGAGATCCCGCTCTAACACCAAGAGAATTGGTTCGCTTGCCAAGCCTACTTTATGTGGAGGGTTATGAACAAAATCTAAGCTGAAACAGGCTTTTCCTGCTCTTATTTCTGCCACTTCCCAGCCCATATGACCAAGGCAGAGCCAACAGTGCTGTCATACATGGTTTCCAAGAGCAATTAACAAATACAGACAGATTTATGCACCTTAGACCTGATTGTTCCCACCCAAAAATAATTTCACTTCATCTCTTAGTGTTATTGCCAACAGTCTGCCGGATGCCTGTCCAAAGGCTCTAAATCTGTCTGCCAGTGTTTAAAATGTCCCAATGAATACAGTGAAGTAGAGGGAAAAACCCACTTGACTGCTCTTTTCTTCCTGCTGATGTGTTTCATACTCAGACATAAAACACACTTGATAGGGTGCCATGTCTATATTGCATTTTGCACGTGTTGTCTATAATGTGTCAGCAAAATATTGCATGCATTGAAAGAAGTAGCAGAGACATTTAGCAGCATTTATAGTGTGTGCTAAGGTTCTGCAAAATAAATTCCCTGTTAGAAACAAGCAAAATATTCTGTCATATCACAAATTTAGTACTTAGTACTAAATTTAAAAATTAAAATGTGTGGGTTAAATTAGTAAGACTTACTGAAACTAGCATAAAAGTGTAGTTTGAATAGTTTCACTACATTAAACTATTTTCTCTTACAGTTATTTGTAAAGGATTTGATTTCAGCCTCATTAGCTTCTTATAAGCAATGAAATGTTAGAAATTCAATTTAAAGGTGTTGAAGCTATATACGTGTGTGTGTGTGTGTGTGTGTGTGTGTGTGTGTGTGTGTGTGTGTGTGTGTGTGTGTGTAAAAGACTACAAATTGTTCCTTGTGAAATTCTTGTCATTTCCCCCCCAAGCCCAGTATCTCAAAAAATACCATGCATGGGTACTGTTGCAAGTTTGAAGGACTAAATCAAAAATAATGTCATGACAATCAGCATTTTAAGAATTTTCCACAATTATTTTCATATTCGAGAGTTACTTTATTGATTCTAGTGCAGCAATCTGCTTTATTTTCTTTTGTTTCTGACTGAAACAAGACTAAATTCTAGAAAATTCCTGTAAGAGTGTGCAGGTTTAAAAAAATCTCATTACACTGGCAGATTTTGTTTCACCTTTTTTAAACATGAGATTTCTGGGACTCAAGTATGGACAAAATGATTTACAAGATTTATGATTTAATTATAATTATTATCTTTGGATAAGAAAAGAATATTATTGAATCAACTTAAAACAAGATACCGAGATTTTCTGGCTTTTGCAGTGTGGGGCTGCACTGCAGGAATACAGAGTATCGTAGTCAAGGTTAGCAGGCTTCCCGGGAAGAGATAGCTTTAACATTCCATTGCTGGTTGATTAAAAGCCTAAATGAGGAACAGCATGATGTCTCCCACTCCATCATCCAGTCTGCTTTTTTCTTTCCGGCAGCAGCAGGCACTATGCGTCCGGCAACCGGGAACAAAGAAGAGGAAAAAGAGACAGAGAGAAAGAGGGATGGAGTGACAGGAAGAGGAGAGAATGAGAGCATATATCAAGGCCATTTTCACTGACATTTGTGCTCTTGGTGTGGAGAGACACTATGAATATCAATATGAACCCATGGAGAGGAAACATAGTCTTTTTTCTCACTGGGTTATTCATGCACACAAGAAATCTATTCAAGTCAATGTAATGGCCAATCTGTGAGCAGCGCTCTCAGCCTGTGCATGGCTCTGTGAACAGCACTGCCTCTGCTCTACATCTCCACTCATGAGTGTGGTTGGGCTTGCATTAGCAAACACACTTTATGTCAAGTACAACTGTGGTGAACACTATAATATGTAAATCAGATGGGATTAAATGCTTGCATGAGGTGTTGAGATTTTCATTAGAAATGTAGAAAAGTCGAGGGCTGCAAAGGGAAGCAAAAAAATTTGAATTGATATGCTATTTTATTGATTGAGCTCATCTGCACTGATCAGCTACCACCCTACAATTTTCTCAATATTTTGTATTCATACACCCCATAATCTGTCTCCTCTCCTCTCCTCTCCTCTCCCACTCGCTCTTCCTCTGGTGCTAAGAGATATACAGTCAAAGGGATGCAAATATGCCCACTTCCTTCCTCCCCTCCCCATTTGCAAACAGAGATAGCCCCAGGCCAGTCCCAGGCCTTTCTATATGCAGAACCAGTGACAGGAGTTACGCACCATTCTCCCCGTGTAACAAACTGTTCCCTCCCTAACAAGCTGTGGCTTCGCTCTCACTGGGGNCACCATTCTCCCCGTGTAACAAACTGTTCCCTCCCTAACAAGCTGTGGCTTCGCTCTCACTGGGGTGGCTATATGAAGCGGTGTGATTGGTTTGTTATGGCAATAATAATAAGGGCAGTGAGCTATGGAATAGTGAGCTAGCCGCCTCCTCCCTCTGCACGTGGATCTTCACCGCCTCCTCCCACCTTCTTCTTGCTCACCTTTGTCAGGGTATGAGTGTGTGCACATCTCTGTGTGTGTGTGTGTGTGTGTGTGTGTGTGTGTGTAGACCGTTGGCTCCAGGCTTATTACTTTAAGTTGTCTCCAGCCCAGCACTAATCCCTGTCTTCTTCAGGGAGGGATAACAATAATACAAGATCCAGAGGTACTAATGAAATCCTATCAGGTTCTTGAGTCTGAATGTCAGAGAGAGAGAGAGAGAGAGAGAGAGAGAGAGAGAGACAGACAGACAGACAGACAGACAGAGAGAGAGGGGTGAAGAGACAAGAGTGTATGAGGTATTGATTGAATAGAGACCAAAGTGAGTGAAGGAGGTAGTGAAGAGAAAGAGAAAGAAGCAAGTGTAGTCGTGAAGAGAGAAAACAGTTACTGAAAAAGGAGTGAATAAACAGAGTAAGAGCCAGGTTTGAGGAGGACCTCTGAGATGTGAAAAGAATCAGAGAGACGGAAAGAAAAGGGACTTAAAGAGAGGATAGAAAAAAGAGAGGATGCCAAAAAGGAGAGACTGAGAGTGGATACAAAGTTCAGAGTGGAGAGACAGAATGTTTACTTTTCGGTGACTGAGCATGCAGCAGCTAAAATGCATTTAGCTCGGGCTTGAATAGGTTTCAGACCCAGACCTATTCTCCCTCTGCGTCTCTGCGAGACCCACCATTCGCCCCTGGGATTGAATTAGGCCTGCCCCATTATACAGTTGCCATGGGGACCCTGACACCTCCACTGACAAAGTGAGAGCCATGCAAGGCTGAGCTGCTGATCAGAATTCATGTGTGTCTGTGAGTTGTGTGAGTGTACATGCATGTTCGAGTCTGTTGTATGTATATGTAGAAGTGGATGCGTGGGTGTTCTTGTGTATTTGGGTCACACTCCTGCATGTGTGTGTCTATTTCAGTAGACATTTATTATTTATAGAAATTTAACAGATTGGTGCCTGTTTCTTTGCCTAATATAAACATTTGATTCGTATTCATCAGCCTTTTTCCTTCATGCAAAAATTGTTATTATTATTATTTATTTATTTATTTATTTATTTATTTTTGAACAGTCAAGATCCAAAGGTGGGACACAGAAGAGCAAACAATTTTTGCCCTAAATTAATCAGATTTTGTTCTCTTAAATTAATTAGTTTTGGAACTAAACAGGATACATTTTTTTTCCTAGACAAAATAACATAATATTTCATTGTATCTTTCCTCATTATTTATTTATCTATTTTTATTTGTGTTCCCTGAGAAACCAGGCCTGCAGAGGTACGAGTTACCAACCAGTAACTCCTCTATGCTTCCACTAAATAAATAAATAAATAAATAAATAAGCAAACAACTGGATGGATGCTGAAACAGGAAACCTAGTCTGTCTCCTCACATTGGAATTTTGTCACCAACACAGTTCTAATAGATGGCCAGAGAAAGGCTGCCACCCGCAGCACCACCTGGCTAATGCCCCGTCCTCTGCTTATGAATTACACTAAATTGTGCCCAGGAGAGAGAAGCCACATGTTCATTATGAAAGCTGCAGGGGTATTAGAGATCCCCTGAGTCGCACCAAACGAGCTGCATGTCACAGGACGGCGTGACACACAACACGGTGCCATGGAGAAAAAAAGATACAACCTTCTCCAGTTTTAATAAGATGCATTCATCAGGCAACCTTGACTGAGGGCTGCCAGGGTTGGTTATCTGTTGTTGTAACTATGATCGACTGTCCTGTCAGGGAAGACTTGTTGTTGTTATCTGTTTGGTAAGTTTCTGTTGCACAATCCTCATCCGGCATCCATCATGAGCTGAACACTGGGTGAACGCAAGACAAACCGCTGATGGACGTCACGACTAATACCGAGCTGCCACAAGATCCGAACTGCCATTTTGAGGCAAAATGCTCACAACAGCAGCCAGTGTGTGTGAAGCATCAGTGTCTTTATCCGTGTCTAGACCAGCGTAACAGCATCTGTCAGTTCTTGCAAAAATCCCCCTGGTACCATAAAAACTGGGCCCCCTCAGTAGAGGAACCGAGGCTGGAGAACCCAGGAGGGACCCATAGGAAGGTATGGAGAGAGAAATAAAATGCTCTGCTGTTTTTTTTGTTCCTTCCATTCCACCACAATGTGCCATGCATCTCCATGCAGCCAGGCAGATGGGGGAGGTGGAGGTGGAAATAAAACATGCATGAGTTGCCTGCAGCCCAGGAAAATAATTACTGTCATTTAGCAGACATGTAGAGGAGAGCAGCACAGCCCAGTCTGCCCACAGTACACCGCCACACTGCCTGCATACCGATGAAGTGGAGGAAAGAGGAAGGAGACTGACCGAGTATAAGAGAGTTGTATTACAGATGCTACAAGGATTGATAGTAATAGAAGCCATAGTTTATTTTTTTAGGTGTTTTCATACACCATTCATAACTTACATAATCCTCGCACTGTCATAAGCTGAAGAAATCAAACAAAGAAGCTCTTCTTTTCATCTCAAATAGTAGTTCCACTTTGGCTGGTTACATTATACTGTGTTATTCTGGGTCCAATTAACCCAGCAGAGACAAGAGGTGCAGTATATTTCTCCAAAGATCAGATGAAAGGATTTGACCTCTCAGCATCCAGGCTGAGGGCAGATGTAAATCTCTCTCTCTCCCTCTCTCCCTCTCTCTCTCTCTCTCTCTCTCTCTCTCTCTCTCTCTCTNTCTCTCTCTCTCTCTCCTACTCCCTCTCTTTTTTTGAATCTGTCCATCTCTTTCCTTTTGTCCCATCCCTCTCTCCCTTTTGGTTGCCTGGAGTCACACCACAGAACAAATTTATAGGAAGTGGAGGGATGCCAGTGGAGGTCAAATGTGTGAGCGGCTCCCCGCCTGCCTCCCTATCATTCTTTATGGCTGATCTAGTGGCAGAACTGTCATTACCCTGAATTATACGCTGCGATTATTACCACTCCCCCTGGCCCAAATAGGCCGGGCCTGGCCCCATCATCTTATCATCTTACCCAAGAGGAACGTAATGCGGGAACTCCAGTCGAGTTTCAATATATAGCTCAACATCTGCCTCCAACATGACGCCGCTGCAGATCTTTGAACTTTACATCTTCACATCCACAGTATGTGATGTATGTGGTGCATGACTGGAATCACAGGCTTATTTGTGGAGAACTGTAATGGGATGCAGAGCCATTGTCTGATGGGATACGGGTGCTCCATGCAGATTTATGATGTATATACTCTATGCTTTACATTTAATTACCAGGGAACCACTGATGTTTATGTTATTGCAAGTGATAAGTCCTTCTCTCTGGTGTTAAAGTAGAAATGTGCCCAGGTCTGTTTTGTGCCCTGTAAGTTAGTCTGCCTGCTTTCTAGAGGCTCCACATACAGTACATATGTGTGTTTTTGATGTCTGAGGCAAACCAGACCCAGCAGAACAGACTGATGTTGTGTCCCTACTGCAAAAAATACATAATTACTGAAAACTACTAATCTAATTGGTGGAGATTGTATAATGCAAATAAGAGAATTCAATCACTTAAACAGGATTCACTTTCTTATTGGTTCTTTCTTACAACGTGACTCTGAGAGACATTTTTATTACCACAACAGAGATTCCAGTGTGAAGCATGATAATCTAGGAAATCAGCAGGATGTTCAGAGATAGCATATATCTTAGATTGTGTTGATATATTGTATGGTTTCACAACTCATTTTTGAGTGGGCACACTCAGAGAAACCTGCGCTGCATCATGCTGTAAATAACAACACACACAAAGGGGGATATTTGGCAAGAAATGAACAACTGCAAAAGGCTACAGCAGCTACAAATCAGAAAAAAATCTTCCAAAAATTGAGCTTGAAGCTCTTTTTTTAAAAATGTGTATAACTGAGCTAAATTCACATACACTCTTCATGTATTTGTCAAGTCATGTCAAATTTGTTTGTATAGCCAGTATCATATACAATGTGTCAAAGGGCTCACAGGCCCACACAGCTCCTGACCCAGCCCAAAATCTTTAAGAAAAACTTAAAAAACCTTACAAAACTTTAGTGAGGAAGGAAAGGAACGAAAAGGAAAAAACATTGGGAGAGGCAATTCAGAGAGAGAGATTGCCTCTGCTTTTTGATGGGAACAAACGGGGGAGAATATAAAAACTCATAAGGAAAGCACCAGGGTTGGCATGGGGCCTCCAACTCAGAATCTTTTATATGTGAGGCAACAGCACTATTCAATGTGCCACACCAAGAGAAAAATTTGGGGAAAAAAATTATGATTTTTATAGTAATTGCTTTATTTGTCAAAAGAAACTGTAGTTTTTAAATCTGGACCAAATTGTACCTATTGATAGTCTATCGTGGGATACCAAAATATCTGAGGGCCCTCTGAGGAGAGGAGCCAGGAGATTTATTACTTCTGAAGAAACTGACAAAAAAAATATTTAATTTAAAAAAGCACTATTTCTCAATATTAAGAAATCATTAAAAATAATTCTAAATCTGCCCTGGATCCTGATCTGCACTAAAATTTAATGCCCCACCCTTCCTCCAAATTTCAGTCCATAGCTTTTTGACATGTCCTGTTAACCAAACAACAGACAAGAATGAGATCATAACCATCTTTGTAGAGGTAATAATGGAACCAAGAACTTAAGATCCAAGATCTTAAGTCCACAATGATGAAATAAAATCTAAGATCCCAAAAACTCAACTTCTCATAACTGTAATTGTACAGCCGTTTTTTTTTCTGTTGTGTTTCTATATTTCTGGTGTAAACAAATCCATACAAGAGGCCAGAAATGTTAAAAACATAGATTTAGTTCTATCTAATGTTAAAGTGTTAGTTGTTGATTTTTTTGGTGGAGGGGATTGTACCTTTAACACGTTATTTTCACCTGTCTGAGGTATTGTTTTTAAGACTTAAAATGATTGTGATCAAGTTCCAAAGCATTTGTGTAAGGTGTACAATTTATCAGTGACGTGCTACAGTAGTTATCTGTTTCGATAGCTTCTGTAATGAGCGGGGGTGTTAAAGTACTTCCAGCAAACATGAGACACAAACTGAATGAACACACTTGAGCACAGCGATCATCCTCAACCAGCAAGTCCATCAATGGGTACGATTACAGAAAGTGTTGTGCTGTATCATGGCCTCAGAGTAAATAAAGACTCAGAGGGGGGTGGTGGGATCTCGATCACACCCACATACACATACATGCAGACACACAATCCTTTCCCCTTTGTGCTGCTGTATCAGGCAGCCAGGTGGGGAGTCAGGGAGCAGTAACAGGGCTATTAGGACTCCCAGGGACCCTATCGATCTCCTCATTGATCCCCTCTTGCCTCTGCTGGTCCAGACAACTCTGAAGGTTTATATGGCTACTAGAGGAAAGAGCAGCGTTACACTCCAGGCAAGAGCACATGAGCACTGGAGAATAGAACGGTAAGAGCAGTAAGAGAGAACTAGAGTGAGAGATAGAAAGTGAATAAGAGGGAGTGAAAGACAGGGAGAAACAGAGAGAAGAAGGGTGCTGAAAAAGTTAGAGACCTTCCTTTCTCTCCTCGCTTTTATCTTTTACTCCTCTCACCCTCACATCCCTCCTTCCTTTCTTTTCCTGTATGACCAAGTTTTGAGATCCTTTTATCTTGAAGCAGCTGTATGGCTATACTGTATGGCTCACACTGGGATAAATATCTGCCCCTGTAATAGCATCTCCAAAATGATAAAATGACACCATGGCTGGAGAGTAAGTGAATAGCTTTATAAAGATGTTATCCAGCACTTGGATCTGAGGAGATTTATAATCTCTGACAAAATGAGGAAAATCTCAACCACAATTTCCTGTGTGATCGAGCAGCTCAGTTATTGAAACCAGACAGGCTGGAACCTTCTTCTGCCCTGGGCTAAGGTCTGAAAGATGCTTTTATGCAACATGCATAAAAGCATGCATAAAAACATGATGAACCATGAACGTAATGTTTCCTGATAAAGTTGAAGTTTGTGTTGTCATTAAGGGAAGTTTTTAAATTGAGAATTTCAATAAATGTCATAGATTTTAAATTTTGTCTTAGTGTATGCTGCAGGAATCACCAAACACTGGCTTTGGTTAAAAAATCATGGCAATCCATTGTTGCCCCCACTGGTCCTCAGATGGTACTACTACTGCATACGACTGCTAATTTTACACATACTGCATTGTTTATGTGTACACCTGATCATGGATACATGACATCATCAGCTCAGCAAAGTCACCACCGCACCCACTCTGCTTGTGCGTTCTTTCAGAGGCAGTGACCATATAACGAGTAAAGTTAGGGACTGCTGAGTGTGCAGTCTGACCCTGAAGTGTATTAATGACAGAGGGGACAGCAGGTCGTCTTCAGAGTCCAGCTGATTAATAACCAACCCTTCACTCCTTCCCTCACAGTTAATGGCTCTGTCTCACTCTGTCTATAATTATCACTCAGTAATGAGCTTGTGTGTGTGTGTGTGTGTGTGTGTGTGTGTGTGTGTGTGTGTGTGTGTGTGTGTGCGTGCTCATATATTGTACATGTAGTTTTGATTTATTGGTTATGTAGACATAGAATCCTATTTGCAACTTCCTGCCAGGTAACATATAGACATATTTCTCCTATTGTACTTGTGACTTGTTACATGTGACATTGTTTGCACTAAATTGGTCTTGTTAACCTTTTCCTTTATTTCAGATAGAAAATGTTTGGTCCAGTGATTGTACTTAACCAACCTTTCACCTCAGGACATTATGTTTTCACTCATGTCTATTGGTGTGTTAATTTGTTTATTAGTAGGAAAAGTCATGAATCAATTTTTTTTATAGGATTTGAGCTGGCACACAGAACTACCCATTAGTACCCATTAGAGTTTGGTGGTGATCAAGATTCAGAGGCAGATTCAGGATTTAACACTGCAAGATTTTTTTTTTTTTTTTTTTTTTTAAGGGGGGTGAGGTCCAACATTTTTAGCAATTTCTTTAAAAGTAATACATCAATCTCACACCAATAGAATTGCTATAGAGTAAAAAATAGGGCAACAACCATGCAACAAGCACTAATGTGTAGATGAGATGATGCTGATTCAGCAACATGCAAATGATTTTGATGTATCTTTAATAGTTATGGAGATAGATCCACAAAAAATATTCTGTTTATCTTTAAGCCAGTTTATTATTAGAACAGGACAAAAAGATTTCCAGGCTTATTCAGCCGTGGTGTTAGCTCTCATAAGTGCCCTTCTAGTTTGATATAAGCTGAGTTATTAGTAGTTTTTCTGTTCAGGTATCAGTCACTTACAGCTGAATGTGTAAAAACAGTCGCTGTAATCTTTAAGCTACTGTGTGAAGCAGCTGTAAAGCTCTAACAATACCTATTAGAGATAGTGTAACCTAATCTATTAATGTTATGGAACACCAGAATGAGCAAGCTGTTTGTCTGATCATGTGAGTCCCTATCATCTCTGGGTTGTTTTTCACTTTCATCAACATGCCAAACAGATGCATGTCAGGCCTTCAGCAGCTCCCTCCAAAGCTTAAAACCATACACTCTTAGTGAGTTTCTACAAATAAAACAATCCTCCAGAGAAAAACAGAAAAAATACACTGAAATTGGATTTCTCACCTACAGTGGATCTGTTATAATGACACCGACACTGAAATCCCCCTGAACAATAATCCATTCCCATATGAAAATTACACCACAGCCTAGTGCACTTGTTTCTGATTGGTTGGTTTCTGGCTGCTGTACAAGCAGGATTTGCAGAGTCATTCTCATTTTTATATGCCTCCAATTGACCAGATCATTCAGTGTTATGAATTAATCTAGATGATTTATAGATGATTTGTATTGCCAATTGAGATAACAGTGCTGAAGATATGCGTATATACATCTTATGTACAGTGACGTGGTGCTATAATTATCATTGTCAGAAAATTGAATAAATTGCTGGAACCACTGCAAGTAATTATAATAAAGTGCAAGCACAGATTTGATGCAACTGAACTCGTAACACACACACACACACACACTGCTGAGTGTGTAGATAATCCATAAAGATTTATGGTCTGCTTAGCAATTATATAATCCACTATTAAGACTCATTATTCGGTAATTCCTACATATTAAGAAGGCGATACTGTATCGGATGAAGGTGTCAGACTGAAGGTGTGTTAACCTGTCCTGAACCATTGCAGTGGTGCAACATCTAGATACTATAGGCTGACGTCAGAGGATTAACTCCATACAACTGATAAGGTTCATAAAACCTTCACAGGCTCAGAGTGCCACTATGAGCTCTGATAGCTGCCTTACATTCACAAAAACTGATGAGGAAATGTGGAGAGACTTCATTCATAATGCCAGCAGTGACAGAGCCATTCATAGAGTTGACTCATCACTGATGCAGACTAAAGCGGCGTGAGGTAGACATTTGCATCTGTAGACTAAAGGCCAGTAGAAAAGAGAAATGCACTCAAACACAAACAAATATGATGCAATTTTTAAGTCAGCTCATTGTGCACACATTTGATTGCAAAACACAAAAACTGGACTGAAATCTTTTTAAATATATATGTGACAATCAGGGAATTTGCATTTTCTTGTGCTGAAAAAATTATCTGATGGCTGTACAGAAAACTATACAAAATGTCCATGAAACAGCATTTTTAGGGACAACATACAATCAGTATGGGTATATATGGGCTCTTTCAGCAGAAAACACAAGACTTTGTTCCAGGTGTGGTTAGTGCTGTTTAGTACCTGTTTACTGCAAAGTTTATTATTCAGCTTTATGCAACAAGGAAGTCATACTGTCACTGTAAAACAAGTTTGAACATTACAGATTGCTATAATGGGCATCAATGGTCAAAGTGCATGCACAGTGTTTAAGTATCCCCTCAAATGATTAACATAATCTCAGATTTGAGACCTGCATTGTGCATGTGTAAAATAATAAAAATAAGACTGTAAAAGGAGGTCATTTGTATAGAATTATGTGGGAATGAAATTATTTTTTTAAATACCATAAATGGCTTAATTAAAAGCTCTACTGGGCTAAACTTAATAAAATATCATTTATTTTCATTTTAAATCGGATTATTTCACAAATAATCTTCACTCATAGAAGAAGTATCACTTCAGTTTGGCCATACAGTCATGATTTTTAATGCAAACTGTGCAGATTGTTTTCTTTGTATTTGTGGACATTGGAACCAACTGTCCAAATTATAAAACCAACAGGCACAAACAACAACAGGTAGAGGAAAAAGAGCTAAAAGTTCATTGAAAAGTTACTTTACAACTTTTGTGCTGTGTCAGAACACAGCTGCTCTGAAAAACAATTGTGTAACTGTAACATTTGCTGGTTGTGTGCAAATTATCAACACGGAGTGTCCAACACTGCAGGCTTACTGACATGTCTGTCACGATTAAATGAACATCCATCAAACAAAATATATATTCACTGACACTGATATGTTATAGCTTTAAGTTTTAGTTTGTGTGCCTTTATTGCAATAAAAGAAAAATCAGCATGTACAAATGCTGAGTGCACAGATTTGAAGCATAAAAATATTCCATGCTATACAACTGAGTAATTATTGTGCTGCAGATTATGTAACCTTAATTTAAGTTAATTGTCAGAGCTCCACTGCTTTTTGAATAAAACAAAAATAATTACTCTTCTTTCAACTTTTTCATCATAGTCACAAATTTTGTTCTAGCATCATTGGCAGACATTGCACAAAGTAAAGTAAAATTAAGTATTTAATTAAAATTAAATTCTTCTTCTTCTTCTTCTTCTTCTTCTTCTTCTTCTTCTTCTTCTTCTTCTTCTTCTTCT
>VXCM01001549.1:0-35388 GCA_014773175.1 Lucifuga dentata | reverse complement strand
CTTTTTTTTTTTTTTAATTTCAGATTAAGTGACATTACTGGGAATACACAATAAAACATGGTTTTTACAATGATTTTTAAAATGATTTATCCAAAATAACCATTACTGAGTTAAATATATGAACTTTTCATATATTTCAGTATTACATACAGTATTATTTTCCCACTTAAATTTTCACGACTGGAAATTAAACTTTTTAATTTTCTCTAGATTGGACGTTTTATTCTGCTGTCATCCTGTTGTCTTGTCAGTCAAAAGAATTTCTCTCTCACTAGCAGTCCTATCTGTGCCATCTCTCTGACCTCAGACTAATATTGTGTTAATATACAACCGAGGAGGCAGGAATGTCCCAGCCACCTCCCTTTATGTCTGGAGAGACACATTCACACACCCACACACCTTCAACTGCTGCTACGTTTGTTGGTGCTGATCACAGGAAAATCTGAAAACCTGAAAATCTCCTGCGGTGTCATTGTGATTTTGAAAAGACAGAAAGGAGAGGGCAAACTGCATTTGAAGTAAAGGATCATGACTGTAGTGAAGAAGCAGCTGTGGTTTCTGGCCCGTTCGGGGCTGCCTGCTGTTGGATTTGCCCTGGTCTGCGTGGGGGCATATATAATGTCCCTACACACTGACTACAACACACTGAGGGTCATCCTGGGCTATATCACCATCTCCTGTGGCTTCCTGGCTACACTCATCGGGGTCTTCTGGTCCATCTGCCACAGCATGAAGAGCAAAATGTACCAGAGAGACCAGAGAGGGGAACATGACCGGTGTGCTCAGGTCTACACTGTTGAAAGGTAATGGCTCCTACATTTACGTTTACATTTACCTAACTTTTCAAAATGTTTGTGAAATGATGAGTGGCACTTTGATTTATATTGAGACAATACATTATGATGTAAGGCATTAGTTTGAAATCAAAGGGGAAAATTACATCAAAAATCTTAGGAACATTTAAGCAATTTATTTCTATGCAGTTGTGAAAGTTTTACTTTTGTAAAAGTTGCGGTCACCATTGACAAAAAGTAACAAGAAGGCCCTCTGACAACACATTAAACTCCCAAGCCGCAATCACTACCCAAATAAGCAGAACTTCTTTTTGTAAAAAAAAAAAAAAAAAAAAATGAGCCACCATGCTAAATTCTAAATTTCATTGAAATTGTCCCATTATCATTACTTTTATAGGCTAAAAATTTAATTACTTCTTCCTCTCAACATTATCTGTCTCGCAAATTTCACTCAAATCCATCCATAACTTTTTGAGATATTATACTAACAAATAAACAAATACCAATGATCACATACCTTTGCAGAGGTAATAATTTGGATTTATTTTCCTTCTCTAGAGTAAACTACATGATATAAACATGAAATTCCAGAATTGCATGTGCTGGTGAATCCCAAAACCCATTTTAATTTAATGTATTAACAATGTATTAACACTGATATGTTCTCTCTTTTTTCTCTACAGACCCAGCTCCTATCCTCCATCATACCAGGAGTCCCAGAGGAACCAGGTTCGTCCTGAGAGACCCTCTGAGTCTGTGGTGGTTGTTGACGGCGTGCACATGATGATAAACCTGGCTCCTCCTTTGTACAGCCAGGACAGCTCGGAGGTCCCAGACTGCACATGGAGCTGGGAGCAGCCTCCTTCTTACACAGAGATCCAGGTGCAGCCTGTTCCATAGGGACAAGCGGATGCTGAGGCCTTGTCCAGACCCAGCCGTGCTGGTAGATATGACCTCCTGAGTCAAAGTGACACTGAGCTAAATTTGACGAAAGCTCCAGAGAAATGAGAAAAGACTGTTCAGGATGGATTGCTCAGCTGCCAAATGACCACAGAGAAGCACTGACATCGCATTTGTGCTCTGAATCCATACAGCGCTTGACCTCCGAACTCTATCGCCTGAGCTGACCTCATGTTAACAGGCCTATATGAAGGTTGATTGAAAAGTTAATGCCTGTAGGGTTATAGCCGATGCTGCTGATGTTGTTTCTGTTTTTCTAAAGCAAACTGATAAGGTGCTGCATTTTCAAAGGGTTTGAGATAAATCACTGAGATCACTATAAATCCAGATGGATGTCTGTATTCACAGACTTTTCTGCACCTTTAATATCACCCACATGTGTATTTTCACAAGTACTGTGTGTATACTTGTGATATAGATGTGGATAACTCCAACTCTGTTCCAGGGTCATTTATGCACCAAGCAGCTCAAGATGTGTGCTGTGTCACAGTGGTTCTCAAAATGAGGGGTATGTATCACCAGTGGTACTTGAAGTGCCCTCTGGTGCTACACAAGATAAAATCTATGGAAATTCTCTTATAATACAATATTACAATATTACAATATTTTCCCTCTAGATGTTTGAATAACATTTGTTAACAAATAAGCTATTTGGTGTTTGTTAGTTTACTGCCTGAACTATATTTATGGGATTCCATTTACAGCAGAAATAATGAAACAATTGAACAAAGCAAAAGGAAATAAATGACTTTTGTTTACTTGTAACAGTGTTAATGGTGATTCATATGTATTAGTATTGATTACTATGATTCTTAAGACTGTAGTAGACACGTCTGTTCATCCTATATCAAGTATGATTCTTAATTTCTTAAGTATGAGGTCATCATATAGCTGCTATTTTATTTCACCAAGTCTGTGATTTAAGCAAGGTAATTTATGAAGTCAGTCACATGCCTGTTTATATGACACTCTGAATCATCCATTATTTCAGGTAAATCCTAAGCTGAGTCATGACATTGCCTGTTCTTAGCAGCGTCAGAGACAGTAAATTGAATGTGATCCTGACCCAACCTGAAACCCTCACATTACCAAACAGTTGGATGGGGCAATAACCAGTAATGGCTGACAGCTCTTGTCCTGTTAACTGAGTGAAGACATCCTTACGGATATCCACTGGCAGATCCTCAACTCATTATGAGGACAATCAGTGTGTTTACGGATCCTACCTTCTGTCTCTCAGCCAGCCTGTATAAAGATCAACTCTCTTTTCATTCCTTATCTCAACACATTTCACATACTGACAGCTTTACTAGGGAATATTCTAGTATTTACCTTTAGTATTTGTACAATGTATTTTTTTATTTTTACAATATCTCATTCCTATTGCATATTTCAGTTCAATTTAAAAAATGAAACTACATGCAAAAACTGTTTATTTGGTTTAAAAAAGAAACAATATTTTCAGATATGGTAATATATGGCATTCCCAAAACCCCAACTTGCAAGTTAAAGACAAAAAAAGCCCACATATAATTTTTATGTATATTTTTCTCCGTCATTTTAATGATCCAAAAATGTTCTCTGTGGCTCCACTTTGCTAAAGCAGCTTGTTTATAGTACATATTAAAACCATATCCTTTCATACAAGAAGATATGCATTATCTTCAGTTTTATCAGACATCAAGTAATTGTGATTTAATTCACTGTGATACTTTGGTTGATGCAATGTCTGATCTATTTTGCTCTTTGATAAGAGTTTAATTACTTCTGCATGAAATGATGAAATATTTGTGGCTTACAGTAAATGAGTGGGTTGGCATAAGCATTTTGAAAAGTGAACACAGCACTGTAATACAAAATCAGCACAGTCAATCAAAAGCTCCCTTGGGTTCCCTCAGTCCATATATTAGGATAAATGCAAACATAAAGTCAGACATTCATAAAACTGTATATTTTGTGTTTGGAATATACATATTCATTATTTATCCATAGCAAAATTAAATAGCCTCGCTGGTTTGGCCACTGAATATTGTGACATATGATCAATAAACAATTGAGAGAACAGAAATGTTTTTTTCCCCTTCCTGATTGAGTCCAGTATTCAGCACCCCAGGTGTGGCTCCTTTTCCAGTATTTTAAGAAAAGGGAAATGTAACAGACGAGAGGTGTGAAAAATAGCAGGTGAATGTAGGGAGAGTTGATCCGATTTGTCTGTGTGTTTAGATGCATGTGTGTGTGTATGGTGTGTGTATGTGTGTGTGTGTGTGTGTCTGCATGTGAATGTGGGGTTTCTTGCTTGCTTAGGTGATGACGTTGGGGCCGCGGCGTCCTGTCCTCTCATGGATGCTGGAGATCTTCAGGGCGATGGCGATGAGAGGTCCAAGCACCACCTGCAGTGAAAACACACTTTGATAACTAACATTTCAGCTACAAAAGCAACTACAAGGGCATTCATTACAGCTCATACCTCCACCAATGCCGAACACGCCAAGACAATATTAGTCATTATTATACAGAAATTCCATTAATGTGCTCCCTGTCCAAGCATATAATTTAGTCTGCCAGCTCCAGATCCTCATCCAGATGTGGACCAAATTTCACTTACTGACAGTCTATCATGAGATAAATTAAATGATAAAAATAAATAGATAGATAGAAATAAATTAAAATAAATGAAATAAAAGAAATAAATTAAAATGAATGAATTGCTGTATTACTTTTTAAGAAACTAACAAAAATATGGAAAAATTAACACTCTCACTCATAATGTAAAGAGATCATTTTAAAATTCCTGGATCCACCCCTGGATTCAGGACTGGTGAGTCAGGTCAAACCCTTCTGTTAATTTTTATGTTGATTCATGAAGGTGAAGATATTTCTCCTCCCAAAGAGGAGGATGATGTTACATCAGCGTTTACACTAGCTTTCCTAATCTTTTGGCTTATTTGCATTATGTTTGTGTTGATAGTGATGTGATGTAAAACTACAACATGTTTAATCTTCTGCTATTTTGTGTTCAAAGTGTTTGAATCATCTCACGTTCCGTCACCTTCATGTAAAATCAGGCTTAGGTGGCCCAAGAACAGTGTTTTAACTGCTGATTATGACACTGAACCTCTCACAATAAATCACAGTGGTCAACGAGCATCGACCTAGACTTTCTCCTAGAATTATCATGTAATCCATCAAATTAACCTGTGACTGCTTTTGTTGTGCAAGACAGTGTGAGCAGGAGATATCATGTGTGTTTGCTGAGTAGAAATAGAATAAAGATAAACAGATAGTGAAGTGAAGATTTCAAAGGAGATGACCTAGTTTTACTTAGGTTGTCTTAGCTTTGTAAAAATTGCTCAAAACACATGTAACTTTACTTGATAGAAAGGACTCATGTCTAAAATTTGTATATGAAGAATGCTTTAGTATTCTTAAAACATGTGCAGATATATATATGTGTGTATGTGCGCAGTGGAACAGGCGGTAGCGTTTCTGATCATATGACTGACAACATGACTCAGCTCAGGACTTTTTAGCATTTTGTTGTTTTCTTTCCCTGGATTCTCAGCGTTGTGTGAGTTTACCAACACACGCATGCACACAAACACACACTCGACATAAGCGAAAGCATTTTAATAAAATGTAGGCTACATAGTTTAAACTGCATCAGGAAGTTGTGCTGAAGTAATTGCTGTAAATATAATCTCGCATGTTGTCTAATCATGTATGTCATGTTTGATGATGATTAATGTTCTCCAGGTAAGCGCCAGAATGATTAGGAATTTAATTTATGATCTAATATTAATGACAGATTGGTCAATGTTCAGGTTCAGTATGGGTCAGACAGCTGCAAGTATAGGTGGCCAAATTCAGTAAATGAGGCTGTGTAGCCTTCATGATGACAGTTTTACAACCCTGAGCACAGTTTGGTTTTAGTGCACTACCAACCCCAAAGCCAAACATCCATAACCACAAAAGCAGCTTGTGTACCTAATCGCTCCAAAGTCTACCGGAAAAACAACTTTAACAGTTTCACATAAAGGTGCAAGACACACTATTGTTGCGTGACCATTGAATGGCATTTAAATAGCGGCCTACAGAACAGCATGCACATGATCACTTTTTCCTCTTTTTGACACAACAACATTCTAAAATAGATTTAATTTGCTATTTTAATAAGCAATCTAAACATAATGCTGCATAATAATGAAGCAAAAACATGCATTTAGAGGTTTTTTCAGCTTTATTTCAAACAAAAGAACTTAAATACACACACACCTTTTCAGGTCTTTTGGTCGACGCTATAAATGGAGCTCAAGTGTGTCTTGTTTCCACTAATGACCCCTGAGATGTTTCTACAACTTGTTTGAAGTGTACCAGTGGTAACTTTAATTGATCGGACATGATTTGGAAAGAAACACAACTGTCTATATGTGGCCAACAGCTGACAGTGCATGTCAGAGCAAAAAGCAAACCGTAAGGTCAAGGGAACTGTGACAGAATTATGTCTTATAACTCAAATTAGGGAAAGGGTACCAGATAATTTCTGCATCTCAGAGTATAGCTGTAGCATATCAAAACAAGGAAAAACTGAAGGGCTCTGAATGCTTTCTGAATGTGGTGATTTATGGGGATCTGAAATGTTTTCTTGCAACAAAAAGAAAGTGTGGTGTGTGTGTGTGTGTGTGTGTGTTGATCTCATCATTACTTCTGCTACTGTCTGATATCAGATCATTAAAGGTTTAATGTTATGTTTTATGGTTCTAAGCTGAACACTCATTCATAACATAATAATAATATAATAATAATTTGCAGGAGGGATCCAGCCATTGTAGTAAATTTAGATTTGAGGTCTTCCTATTGTAAAGTGACATTATGGTGAAAAAGTCCAGCCACACACACACACACACACACACACACACACACTCCCTCTGTACCTGCGTCTCCCTGTTGTGCCTCTCAGGATCTCTCTCAAAGCTCTCAGCATAAATTCGGACGGTGGCACCCATTCCTCCTCCACTCCCACTCATCCGAAACACCAGGCGAGATGCATCGGTGAAGATGATCCTTAAACCCTAAAAAAAAAACCCCAAAAAAACCCAACATACTTTACCATTTAAAATGACAAAAAAAAACAAAAAAAANAAAAAAAAACCCCAAAAAAACCCAACATACTTTACCATTTAAAATGACAAAAAAAAACAAAAAAAACAAGGCCTATCAAAAGTTACGAGCCAAAGTGATGCATCAACATTGCTTACCTAATCTTAACAGCCATCAAACCCAAGGTATTAAGTTTATAATAGAATGAATAGTGAAAACAGAGACAAGCAATGTTAATTAAACTTTTGGCATTTTTGCTTGATAAACAGTGAAATACTAATTGAACCAAATGGGAACACTTATATGATTTTGAACTAAAATGTCCATAATGATGGCAAGGAAAGTTGGCTATGTGGTTATTTTTTTATGGTGGACTCATGTGAAGAGAAGACACCAGAATAGAATTAAAAAAAAAAAAAAANAAAAAAAAAAAAAAAAGAAAAAAAAAAAGGTTATATAGTCACCAAAATTTCTGTGAAGGGGAAAACTATCAAGACAGGAAATAATTACTTCAGAGTGCAGTAACTGCAATCTCTCACTAGATGTCACTAGTATCAAGTGTATTGCTGTGTTGCAGTATGCGCCCCTGGTTATCCTACTATCTAAACAGTAATAAAAGTATGTAAATAATTACTCCAGAGATCAGTATTTTTCTCAAAAAAAAATCTTGAGTCCCTCACTTCATTTAATCATTTTGATCAGTATAACTGCATTTCTACAGCTGCTTTACCATCAGCACACTTTCATTTCTGTCATCCCCTTCTCCTCAATGACACATGGTGTTAACTTTTTGAACTTAAAGTCAACATTTTCAGGAAAAACAGGATATTACTGCGTTGGGGTAACCAGCATCTCTAGCTGGCTGACGTAACACAGATAAGGCTTTTTAACTAATGGATGTGTGATGAGTCTTATCTATCCTAAATTCCTCAGTGCCTCTTTCCATATCGCCTTACAGCAAAAGCCACGATCAGGGGGAAGGACAGCAATATGTTCTGAGGCAAAAACAAGGAACGTGAATGAGACGAATGTTCCTGCGTTTTTACAAGGTCACATGGCTGATCACCACCATCACTGCATTGACTGACTCTACTGTAACTGTCCAAACAGATTCTTCTTTCTAGCTTCAAGGTTGAAAATTGTACTGCAGGATAAAATGTGGACAGTGACATATCCAGTTTACTTAAAAATAGTACCAACAAAACCAGTAGCTGTTTACTTGTGCAAACTATGACTCAGCTTCATAGGAAAGTATGGACCATTCCCTTTCCTCATAATCTGACTTTGGCTAGGAAGCTAACATGTCACAGTCGGGGTGAGGACAGACAGCGATAATCAGAAATGTCTGTCCGTCCGTCTCTCTGTCTGTCTCTGTCTTTCCATCTGAGTGTGTCAGCTCATCTCCAACAATAGAGAAAGACTGTTATCAGGAAGCTGACTAATGCCTGTTAAAAACACCATCTCTGCAGGGATCAGAGGCCATAAGCGGAGCACATGCCAGGCACAAATGGTGTGTGTCATGTGCGTGAGCATGTCTGTGTAAGGTAGATAGATAGATGATGAAATAGAAAGAGAGAGAGAGAGAGAGAGAGAGAGAGAGAGAGAGAGAGAGAGAGTATGCAGCCTATGCAACATAAACTCAGTCGGTGACTATAAAAGCTGTCATGCCACTACTGTGCTACTACCCCATAGTTTGTCTTATGTGTGTCGAGAGAGAGAGAGAGAGAGAGAGAGAGAGAGAGAGAGAAAGAGAACAGCTGATATAACCCTGTGCTAGGAGGAATGTGTCCTGTCACTGGCTGTGATTTTAAGGGAGAGACAGAGGAAACTGTCACATTTTAGGGTGACTGACTGACTAACTGGGGAGGTGCTGTAGCCATGGCAACCCAGTGTGGCGTTCTCAGTGGGCCAATGAGAGAGATCGTGCGCTGTATGTGAGGTGAGGTGGCAGGATAAACTGTAGGCACAAACTCGCCAGCAAACACAAGTGTGAGCACAAGAATGCAAGCGTGCATGTGTTCATACTTGCACGTTGACAGCTGGCCCAACATCCACACTACAAAGCACAAAGTGTGTGTGTGCATGTGCATGTTTGTGTGTGTGGCATTAGTTGGACAGGAGGCTGAGAAGTGTCGATGCCAGGGATGAGTTTCCACACATTCCTGGACAGAACAGAGAGAGTCAGCTGGGTAAATGCAGGACATGGACATGGAGGATATATTGACCTACAGAATCACCAGTGTGTAGGGATATTTGTGTGTATGTGTGTGTGTGTGTTTATATTTTGAACTGGAAGACAGACTGTTATGTCCAAACATGGAACCATTTAATGACTGAACCTTGAAGCTTAGTAGGTGGTCTTGCTCAAGAGATTCTGATGAGTGAGTGTATGTGTATGAAACAGAGAGAGAGAGAGAGAGAGAGAGAGATCTGTGAGTGTTAAGTGAGTGTAAATGTGTGTTTGTGATGTCTTTGGTTAAATCCAAACCAAAGGACCTGACCCTAACCAGGCAGTACATATTATAATTATTTTTCCTACCTTCCACACTAACATTGCTTTCAATTTATTACAATATGCTATTAAAATAGTGTCACTTTGTTTAATCAGTCCAGCGCGGAGCTGCACAGAAGATGTATGCCTCTGCCTGGGAATGTAGTCCCAGGAGATGACGGCTTTTACCAAGAAATTAAAAATGAAATTAAAAAAAAAAAAAAAATTAAAAATCAACTTGTAGACACTTGAGAGTCCTTCCCATCTGTTTTTCACTCTAACTTTGCTCATCATCATGCATTTGTTTTCCTTTTCTATTTCTCCATTCTCTCTTTTACCCCAGACTGACCTGGTTTCGAGACACCGTTCCATCCACGGGGTCAATGTACTCGAAATTGTCGGCCCTCTCCACACTGTAGACGTGATCTCCAACAGCAAACTTCTGGCTGGTGAATGCTTTGTCTGAGATTACCGCCTCCAGGTCCCGCATTAGATAAAAGGCTGCACGTGGGTCTAGACCTTCATAGTCAAACCTGACAGTCACAAGACACACACATAAATACATTATTGTACATGCACTACACACATGCATACACACATAAATGATGGAATTGTTTTTCAGAGATGGGTTATGTAACATTTTCCCTAAACTGCCAGATACAAGTTCTATCAGTGTGGAAGACTGATTTTCCTCAAAGTAATGAAGCCAGACCTTTGTGTTTGGAGGAATTTTTGGGAGTCGATCCTTCATATCCTTTATTTGCATGTTGTGAGAAATCTGTATCAGATTAGTGAAACTCTGTGTGGAAACATAAAAACTATAACAACTGTCAGAAGGAATACTGCCTGTGTCTTACAGGGGAGAGGTTAACATAAGAAAAGAAGTGAAAACTATTGAGGAGAACTGGAGGAGAAGGGCAGCAAGGGGAAGGCCTAGGAGAGGGTATTTGGCTTTGGTTGGGGATAGATGGGAGAGAATTTGTGGAGAAATCACACAGGGAGTATTGTAGATTTAAATAGATACAAGATGTAGGGAATCAATCGAAGAATGTGGATGCATGATGAAATCGTGAGAATTAGTAACAGACACACAGTTGGACAAGACAGTCAGTTGACCGAATGCTCCGAAGCACACAGAAGATTTGCTCTTCTGTCACCTGCAGAAGTAGTTTCGTCCAAACTTGGCCCAGTGCTCTCTGACAATCTGCTCCACGCCCTGCTTCCTGGCAGCCATAATGGACAACCACACCAACACCGACCACAAACCATCTTTCTCACGAATGTGGTCTGAACCTGCGGGAGAGAAGGAAAACCAAACCAACTGAAGGGAGGGAGGGGATGAGAGATTTAATGTCACCTTATGCTGCAATGTCCAAAAAACTTTTAGGAACTGGGAGAAAATGGTGGATTTGCTCAGTGAGATCTGTGCATCCTTAACTTTAACGGTGGCAGGGCGAAAACTAAAAAAGTGACACCTCTATTATTCTCATCCCTTGATGGGTGAGAACAGTAGAGGTTAAATTGCTTTTATTAATTAAATTGGTGTAAATAAAGAGCCAACACCTTACTAATGTCTTGGATATATATTTGTTGAAGAAAAGTATCAATTTCTATCAAAAACATGAAAATTTCGCTGCGATTCCAAACTTTTGAACACTAGTGAATATTCCTGAAACAGAAGGACGTACAGACAGAATACTTAAAAAAAACAACAAAAAAAAAAAAAAACACGAATATGTTATGTTTGGTCCCTATTACACTACATAACTCTTTGTTTTCCCCACTGAACGCTGAAAACAAGTACTGCACACACGCCAGCTCCATCAGTCTCCGCCTGGCTTTGCGCTATACAGCTGTTAGGAAATTGACAGTTGCCAATATTTAATCCCTGTCTTTGTGTCTGTCTCCCTCTGTCTATCTTTACCACTCACCCCTACAGAGAGAGAGAGAGAGAGAGAGTCTGCCTAAGTCAACTATTAAAACTTACAAATCTAATTATTCTTTCCACAAAGCACAACCAGACCTCTTCTGCAAAACACACACATACAGTACACGCCACACACACACTCACAGCCTCTCTTTGCCACTGTACAATATGTCAGCACTATAAAACAGTCACAACAACCATTTTTGTACTGAGTAATGATGAAACACAGAAGCCCTATGATTACCACACAGTATTTTTTGAGGAGATTGTTTTCAGACTTTTTTTGATAACACACGAAAATGTGGACATATGCCACATTTGTGTGTGGCATATGTGTATGTGTAGAAAGGTAGAATATTAAAAACAACCAAAAAAACAACTTTGTCTGTCAAATTTTGCTGATATCAAAGTTCGACAGAACCAGATAACATTTGCAAAAGTTTGTTTTGTGGGTGTTTGGGTGTACGAGAGTCGGCAAAGTGCAGGAGTGGTGTCAAGCTCTGATGATTTACTATTCACGGCTCCCTCTGAGCTTTTAGCCTTACATGGGTAGACAGCGAGTCAGCTCCCATAGTCCCACAGTCCTCCATCCTGTCTGCATCTCTACTCCCTCCACTTTTCTCCACCTCATCAATAACTCTCAAACTTGGACTTGGACTCCCCAACGTCCCTCTCCTGAGCTCCCCCCTTTGTTCCCTCATTCCCTCTATCTCAAAAGTCTGAAATATCCTCTATGATAAACAGCCTGCAAGATGAACAACAAAAAGGAAAATAAGCATGCCCGGAAGTAGCGAATCAGTTTCTAAAAAGGGAGCAATTGGAATTGGAATTTGGAATTGGTTTGGCTGCAAGGCTAACAGCTAACAGCCAAACAACAAATTTGTTTCGCCATCTGAAAAAGAAACTCCTGGGTGAATACCAAGAAAGTCTCAAGGCTCTTGCAGCTGATTTGTGGAAAACAGGCAGTTATGGTTGACTAATAAAGCATAGGTGGAGCATTACTAGCTTAACTCCCTGTGACAGAAAAAGCTAACAGTGGGATGAAATTAGCAAAATGGTTCTTCTTCTTCTTCTTCTTCTTCTTCTTATACTTGTCTTTTTTTGACTTGTTTTGCAACCTATGAACAGTGTTAGCCTAGCCGCTATGCTCACTTCAAATCGTGGGCTTGGGATGGAACCCCACTTCAGAGTCACATTAAAGGACCATACTGTCCATTTTGCATGTTTGAGCCTAATATATTCAATTTTCATACATGTTACATTACTGACAATCATTTCTCAAAGGATAAAACCATATTTCAGCTTTCCTGATATTTTTTGCAAAATCTCTTAATCTTTCAAAATCAAATATTCAAGCAATACACCCACCTTAAAAATCTATGTTTCGCTTGCTAATAGTTACACAGCCTTATGAAGTCACGGTCGTTTAAATTTTTTCAATAAATGCAGGTCTTCTTTGGGGACTATATTCCCCGGTGGAGACATACATTCACTCTGTGCTTTTTATTGCACTTAAATGCTAAAATTATGTAACTTCGAAAAAAAACCTGAATACGTATCTTGTTCGCGATGATGGATTACCTATCCCAAGAATGTTTCAAGTATCAACAAGTTGATTTTAATAGCGTACCAGAATGAACTGAATGGTGGTCTGGAAGGTAGGAAAATTGTTTTTCAAAATTCATCGTTCTAATATTATGCTTTGGGAAATGATTGTCAGTAATGTTACATGTATGAAAATTGAATATATTAGGCTCAANATATTATGCTTTGGGAAATGATTGTCAGTAATGTTACATGTATGAAAATTGAATATATTAGGCTCAAGTGTGCAAAATGGCCAGTATGGTCCTTTAAACTCAGTGAAATAGATCCTATTGAACATTGGAGGGAATAATCGGAAAAGGAAAAGGAAATAATCTGCTAAAGATCAGCTCTAATCACATGCCAGCTCTGTGTCATATTATTATTGTTATCACAAAAATACCTTGAGATATCATCATATTATTTTAAAGCTATTGCCTCCACCCTGTGAGCTGTAGAAATGGTAAAATGAAAAAGTCCAAGGTCAGAGAGAAAAATAAGAGATCGGTGTAATTGGTGGAAGAAGTACTCATATACTCAATAAATTAAATCAGCAGTAAAATGTACTCAATTAAAATAAAACATAGCCAATGCAACTGATGCATGTATCTTGCATGTTATTGCATCAATAATTAAAATCTCCAAAATAGATAAAAGGTTTTTCACCTGAGAGTGTGAATAACCTCAACCTCCAACTTGTTGGAGTTTGGAATGAAATAATAAAAATTTTGGAATAAAATAATAAAAATGCCTAAACTGAAGATGCTTTTAACCAAATTTTAACAGAAGTTTGATGATTCTCAGATATCTTTTACCTTCTTAAAATTTTGAGGTACAGTAATATCTCAATTGCTTTGTGTTTTGTGATGACATACATGACATTCTGCCTGACATCAGCAATATTTCATGCGATTACATTCAATTTAAATTGTCATTTTAAATTGTAAAATACTACTGTAGTAACTACAGGCATAAGATAAATGTGATGAAGTAAAAAGTAGAGTATTTTCCACCAAAAGTACTGGAGTATTAAATGGAAATATGCAAATAAAGTACAAATACCACAAAGTTGTACTCAGATACAGTCCTCGAGTAAATACTTACTTATGTTCCACCTTGGGAGAGGTGGAACAGATTTAGATGGAGGGAGAGAGAGAGACATCAAACTTGTGAATGTATGTAGTGTTTATATTTTCTCTCCTCTATGTATGTGTACTGTACTGTATGTTATGTATGTGTGTGTGTATGTGTGTGCATTCATAGAAAACACTGCCACGAATCCTGTGTGCATGTTGCAGTGATTCAGGGAGCCTCTGTCTCCTTTTATAGCAGAAGAATGGAGATTATTTACACATGCAGCCGGGGTCACAGCCCTCACATCTATTAGACTGTTCTGACTGCAGACACAGGCAGGATACACTGCTTACAACTCTGGAATAAGCTGGTGAGAAGACAGAAACTAAGAGAGGGGGAATGTGTTTCTATGCGCTTGCTAACCTCTGATTTTCCAGGGAAAAGACAAATCCCTCCTTCACATTCATAGCTAATCTAGGAGCTGACTAGCGCAGTCTTCTATCGATGCCTTCTTTGCATGTGTTGACATCACATGACAAAGCTGATTTCTGTGCTAATTATTAAATACAGAGGAACACATATGAAAGTGCAAAGCAGTTTTTTTTTTTTTTNTTTTTTTTTTTTGTATAAAATCCCGATTTCATGAGTGCTGAGTTCAAATGGACAAACAATCCATTCCCAAATGGACTGTTTCCAAATGACTGGACAAACAATCCATTCCCAAATGGACTGTTTGTCCATATGGGGACAAACAGTCACGCCGACTTCATGCAGCGATTGCACTATTAATTCCTTCAAGAAGAGACTCAAAGTGTGCGCTATTAACCCCTTTTGTATGAGGCATCGTGTCAAGACAAACAGAAGATGCAGAATTCGTATTACCAACCCCCTCTCCTCTCTATGGGGAGGCTTTTCACCCCACCCCCACCTATCAAGTGTGGATAGTTTGAACATATATAAACTCAGAGGTCAGACACCACATGGTATGTGGTGCATGACCTGGTTCTTTTGAAGCATGCTAAAGGCCAAGTATCGGTCCCAATGTTCACACTAGAAGGTGGGGTGAAAAGCTAGTGTGATAGCGAGGGGAGGGGGTGGTGTGTGTGTGTGTGTCTTTGTAATCTCAATGTGAGTAATCCTATAAGTAGGGAAAACAACACACACTTTCACTTTAGGAGAGAGAAGGGGTTATTACAGTTATTCTGTGTCTTCTGTGTATTTTTGTGATTTCTACTCAATTATAAACGAGGGCATAAACAGAGATAACAGGCCACAGTTTCACTTTCAATTCTCTCCATGGAGCACAGACACAGTGATAGAGAGGAAAAAAGAGCTTGAGAGAGAAACCCCATCCCTATGCCTGTGTTCATAGAACTACAATTAAAAATGTAATTGTTTTCTCCAGTTGTTTTGTAAGGCTCTGAGGCTTTAAGAATGTGGGAAGATTTTGGTTAACATGTCTCAAAACCCCCCCCACCCAAATCTAATTGTTAAAGTCAAATAAAATTAGTTTATGTTGATGGACAAATAAGCATGCTAGGTAGCCTGACAATAAAGTGGGATCAAACAGGATAACGATTTTCAGGTCAAATATATTGAAATTTTACTGGATACAAACTTCCAAAACAGAGCAAGCAGCCTTTAAGAATATGAGCACAAGAAACCTTACTGCCAAATCAAATCCAGGTCACATCCTTATTCACTACAATCACAATTCTGTCTCATATGCTCTTACAAGTCTATTCCTATCTGCTCTCAAATCTTTAGTTGCAGATTGCTGGTTTGCACTCAAATGTATTTTGTGCTGGCCCTGTTTGTCCCTAATGGACTTCCATATGTGTGCACCTCAACAGCTGACTCACATTTTCTCAGCTGGGGTTTGACTTAGTGACCCTCTTCTCTGACCTCTAGGCAACAGCTGCCATGCATATGTATTAATCATATGTGTTACTATGTGATCAGAATGCACAAGAAAGCTATATTTATGATTATTGTTGTGTGTATTGTGCTGTGCTACCAGAGGAGATCCTACCTGTCCCAAAGCTCTCCTCCCCACAGAGGGAACAGCGCCCAGAATCCATCAGGTTCCCAAAGTACCTCCAGCCTGTCGGAGTCTCATACAGCGCCACCTTCATGGCTTTGGCTACCCTGAACAAAGACAAAACAAAGAGCACCTACTTTATTATTAAGAGCACCTACCAGTAATTGTATTAATCTCCCTCTAATAATTCACACCAGCCTTTTCGACTGCTGATAGAGGGCAAAATATTAGAAACAACCCTGTAACCTTTGCAATAAAACAGACCAAATGCTCTATGACAAGCACAATCTGCCAGCAGCTCATCCAAGAGCTTAATAAGGCAAAGGCAGTGGGAACAAAGTCAGTTAACCTTTTAGCTGATGTTTGCTTTGAAACTGAGCCATGTACTTGCATAGGGAGAGGAGGAGAGGGTGTGTGTGTATACTGTATGTGTGTATGTGTATGGGGGGGTTGATTTCCAGGGAGGGATAAAGGAGAAGAGACTAAAGCATGTGGGAGGAAGAGTATGGTGGAGTGAACGTAGTTGAGATATATGAGGAGAAATAAAAGCAATGAGTGAGGGTGACGTTTTAAATACTGTATATACTTGAATATAAGCCGAGTTTTTATTTTTGTATTTATTTTTAATTGTCAAATTTCACAAAGCAAATCGGGGGATTGGCTTATACATGAGAATTTCAAATTTGATCCCAGAGAAGGAAATTTCCAGAGGTGGAAATACTACCCATTACCACTACCCATGGAAAATAGTTTAAATCATACCTTAGAATGAGATATTTCCTGACTAAACATCTTATCCAGCACATTTTGCGGTGGCTAGTGAGCGCTGTTGTGATTGGTCAAAGACAAAAGAATGGGCCAATCAGAGACAACCTTATAAAAATGCTATTTCGTATACAGATACGGTAACATTATTTAGTAGTCTTATTCAACATTATGTTTTGTGCTTTATGAGCAATAAATCTGAGATAAGATACAGCACACAATGGAAACTACTCAGAGCAGGACTGGAATGAACTGTTTGGCGATTCAGACAAGGAAGAGGAGTCTGGAAAAGTTAATGNCAGAGCAGGACTGGAATGAACTGTTTGGCGATTCAGACAAGGAAGAGGAGTCTGGAAAAGTTAATGTTAGCTAATGCCAGTTACGGCAATCAGCTGCTGAAATATATCATGTTTACCAGTATGTGGATTATTTTCAGAAAATCACTATGACAATACCCAGAAAAACAGGTAATTTGCTAAACAAATAAATTGATGGAATAACATCGGGGGGTCGGCTTATATACGAGTTTCTTTAAAAATATAAATTTGCAGGTCAAAATCAGGGGGCCGGTTTATACACGAGATCGGCTTATAATTGAGTATATGCGGTATACACATTTACAGACGGGGTAAAAATGTAGCTGGTTGGACATAATCAGTAAGAATTACAATAAAAAGGAAAAAAGCTGTAAATATTTTGAAAAGGGTAGATGAATATGAAAAATATGATTGATTAATTTAATATTACATGGCAAAATATCTGATTTAATAGAAAGTGATCTGATTTTCACATCAAGTACTCTGACTATTTTGAGTGATTTCAATCTTTTCGGGGACATTTCGGGTCAACGATAATAATACTGTATTACAAAATTCGCAATTCAAAGCCTTATTACATAGATGGTAACAACAAAGATGATTACCCAGCATCCCTCCCGCTCCCCACAGATTTCTCCACATCATATCTTCCACACCTCGCCTCCCCCTCCTCCACCTTCTCTTCTGTAAACATGCTTCCCAGGGCTTGGCTAGAGAATCCAACCCAACAAAACTCTTATTGTTCTTAAAGAAACAAACATGTAGAATTCTCTGGACAAGGAGGACTGTAGGGTTTGGGAATTCATGGGTATGGGTGTATTTCAGCGTTTGTCAGTGGTGGTATACACATCCACACAATCATCATACACATAAATAAACCCCCACATAGTGCCCAGTTCATGTGTTTACAGGAGGATGGGATGGATTACCAAATAAGAGTAAACCAGCATTATTCCCCTCTGGGAAAGAGCAAGCTGGAACGGAAAGCCTGGCATTCCACAAAGAAAACAAAGACTCTGGTCTTCTGACGAAGTTGATGTTTTAAAGGGCATGTTCACGTCCAACATAAGCACGGGATCTGACCCTGAGCACGCTCAATTTTCAAATAATGTTGCAGAAATGTTGGGATAAAGTCGTTGTTGACAGTGTGAGCATAGTGGACATACTGTAGTTTTTTCTCAGCTTGAACCAGCTGAGCTTTAACAACACTGATGTGCATCATACAAAAAGTCACAAACACTTATAGACTCATACAAAAAAGCACAAAAATGCCAAAAGTTCAGTTTTTTTCTACACTTTAACATGATATAAATTCTATTTTATAAAACTGAAATCTGAATTGAGAAGTATGGACTGAGTCAATAAAGTCAACAGTTCGGACCTTAATTTCAAAATCTTTACTTCTTGCCCAGAGAATTTTCTTTTCCAAACAAAAGATCAATCTTAGAAATCTTTTTTCATGTACTGTAGCACTAATCCTCATTTGTACATTTCTCAGGCAAAGTTACATGAAGAAATGAAATCTTTTTTTATGCTGAAATCATGCTTCAAGCTTGAGGTTATGAGGTCATGCAATAGAAGCAAGTGCTGAACATGAATGTAGCTACAGAATTACAGAGACAATGAAGGGGACTTTCTGCTACAAATCATATTTGGTATGATTAAGATAAATGTCATATAATTCTGATGTACACTGATACATAAAATCATCATTTGCCTTTATTATACTGTATGTCTATTTTGATGTCATTGTAGAATTATCAGTAGAATGAAGCATCAAGTGTACAGTCACAGTATCTTTGTAATCTCTGCTCTCAGTAGATAGACCATTCTTAAACACGCACACACACACACACACAAAGCAAGCCCAGTGGACACTGTATCTGTCTTGCCAAAACTGGAAAATGTTGGCAGATGAGTGGAGACACAAGGAACAAACTCAGACTGTTTCTATTTAGAGCTTTAATCCTCCAGAGTAAAGGTACGACCTCAGCCAGAAGGTTCTACAATCTGACAACGTCCATTTTCTCACGCTACCAAAGCACTGAATTGATGTAAGAAGTAGATATGTGATCAAACCTGCAATTACATGAGGATTAAGGCAGAAATCATGTAAACACCATAAATAGATTAAGATTAGCAGACATAAATTATGCAATTTATTCAGTAAATGGAGTAAGCCACCTCCATACTCCTCACTTTCTCATACTCCAGTTATGCAACAAGTCATGTATATTCAGCGAACTGCAGAATCCTATTAATTGTATATGTTTCAATTGGAGCACAGACAAATAATCAGAGCATAGTATGTGTGTAAATTTACTGATTATCAAAACAATGCAGCTTTTTTAGGCACAATATGTATTTGCAGTATTTTAGCCTCTGCTGCCTGTACTGGCTTTTACACAGCGAGAGGTTTGTGATAAAAGAATTTCATTATGTGACCAATTGAGGGTGGAATAATTATGTAATAGTTTTCAGTGGTCAAATGAAATTGATTAATTAGTATGTTTAGAAAACCATTTGTAGAGTGATTAAGTATGCATTTAAAAAATAATTTCATATCATATTCTGGCTTGAAATTATATCTAAATTAATTTTTTAATGATTGTAAAACATACTAGGGTTTTTAAATTTATATATTATTCTGGTGGCACATTCCAGCCTCCACATCAACAGTGGTGATTCTTTCTGAATAATTATGAGGCTTCACTTTAAGTAATAATCATGACTGGTCACAATTGGAAAAAGTATCTGTAACATTTTTAAATAATAACAATATTTTCCAGTTTTCAGTCATACTTTTTTCTGGAGGTAAATATTAACATTTACAAAATGTGACTGAATTTATCTGAAAACACTCTGGCTGCTATCTTTTGACATGTCTGATCCTGAGGATATGTTACCTCATCATCACTCTGTGACGCTCCTGCTTCACCAAATGATTTTTTATTTATTTAAGGACAGAATGACACTGCAACACCAGAATTTTTCTATCTGAATGTGTTAGAATAAAAAAAAAAAAAAANAAAAAAAAAAAAAAAACAGGTAGAGTCAGAATAGGTCTGTACTGTGACTTTATCTCTGTCAGACCAGTGACGTGCAGACAGATTCAGAACAGCTGCTGGACCTATATGTCTACCTGGCCAAATCCTCCCTGTCTGGGCTCAAAGCAAAGCAAAGCAAAGTAAGTCAGTCAGTCAGTCAGTCAGAAAGAAAGAAAGAAAGAAAGAAAGGCAGGCAGGCAGGCAGGCAGACACACACACACACACACACACACACACCAGCCAGTGTCTCTTGCTGAGGAATAAAATGAGGGATAAGGCCACTACTCTTACTGATATACTGCCAGCTTTTAACCTCGGCTTGTTATTTGACCAAACTGGATCCATAGAATCCCATAGGATCCAGCACCCTCTCACTCCTCACCTCCTCCTCCCAACCTTCCCCCATCCCATCTGAACAGAGCTCAACCTGGACTTAAAAGCTTTAGACTGGCATTTGGACAGAAAAGCACAGCACGGCTTTACTTGGGCTTGAAATTTGAGTTCTTCTTGACATGAAACCCACAGTGGACAGCAGAGAAATTTAATACTTTAAAGCCATCCAGCAAAAACTTTGACAGTGAGATGATGTTGCTACAAAGGCCTGTTCCAGCACTCAAACACTTGTAAATATAACAGCCAAATGGACGTTCAGATGATTTGTGTAATTGCTCGCACCTGTTACCTGTATTCTTTTGTGGAACCAATACTAAATTGTCCCTCTGAGTTTTCTAGGCTTTTCCAGAGTTGGTTTAACAATATTTTAGCAATCCATAACATTATTGGGTTATTGTTTAGCTTGTCTTCCTCCTGATTTTTGCTTGCCTCAAACGTTTGGTCACTCTTTTCTGCATTAACAATACACTGCAACAACTCTGGCTTGTCTTCCTGCTGGTTCATCCTGGTAACAGGCACAACAGTGGCTCGGCCTAACCTCCATCCTCCCATCCTCCCATCCCTGGAGTGGATAAAGAAGAGGCAGATGTTTCCTCTACCCAAATTCTCCTCCCACTCCCCCCACCTTCTCTGCATCAAACCTTGCTTACATGCACAGACGGACTTGTATTCTCATGCACAAAACATAGCAAGACACCCTCTGTCCACCCACAAATGAACGATTTAACACCTGCACAACAAAACACATCCTCTGCACGTGAACACAGATTCTCTCTTTCTCTCTCTGTTTAGGTCACTCCCTTCATTATTTTGAACTTCCACACATACATACACTGTCACATTTATCAAGGCTTTTATACCTCAGTCTGACCAACAATGCATAAACACACACCAGCGCAGTAGCCTCAGTCCAAATACTCAGCGATCAGACAGATATACATGCTCACACAGTCCACTTGGACTCCTAAAAAGGTCTATACTTGGGCTAATTCCAGATACAGCCTTCATGACTATGTGCGTCAACACTTCCTGGACTGTGTCTCAGGCGTGCAGATACTGTATGTACATGTTAAGTATTCATTATAAAGCCAGCGTGTTGAACAAAGTGACCCTACGCTCCAACAATGTCAGTAACTGTCAGTCAGTGTTTGTAGAAAGAGGAAGCTGTGTTTTGCAGTCCATACTCCCCAAACTACGCTCATGAATCAGGATTAAAGAGGGATAAGAATGACAGTCTTATGTACTGGAGTTTATTCCTGCAACACAGGAATGCTAAAATACAGCACATTAGTCTGAACAAAGAGAGCACCACAGAATAACATCTCAGAACAATAACATGTCTAGTTTAGCTATTGTCTTTAATAGACATCAAGTTAAGACAAGTTTATTTGTGCCATACAATGTCTCAATGGACATAACAGCCCATATCAGCAAGGGTCCCAACCCCAAAAACCAAACAAGTACATCTTTATTTTATTAAATACTTTTTGTAGCCTAAATTTGACAGCATTAGCAAAGACCCCTTTGCAATTAAATGACAACTATGGTGTTTTTCAGCAGACAGCAGAAAGTTTAATTTTCAAAGAAATTCATGTCAGCAATACAAAAGGCAAATTCTGAGAACAATGGGAAAAAAGGAGAAAGAAAGATGCAAAGAAAGATATCATACGCACGAATACGCTGTCATATCAGTATGAGTGTGTAAGGGTCAGTCCCAGGTTTCAGTCAGTATGTGTGTGCGTGCATGTGTGTGTGCGAGAGAGAGAGAGAGAGAGAGAGAGAGAGAGAGAGAGAGAGAGAGAGATTGTGGTTTAATCTGCCCTGCAGTATTTGCTCCAACAGCTATTTTGATAGTTAGAAATAGTTACATTTGTAAGAAATGAATTTGCATGAAACTAAAAGAGTAAAGAGTGCTAAGGGTCAGGATGAGACAATGAAAAAAATGGCAATAAAAACTGGTAAAAAGTTAAAAATTAAGAAATTAATTTCAGTAAATTAACACTGATTTGATTTATGCTGATGAAAGCAATATTGTGATGAACATCTTCATCTATCTGACTAAATCAGAGTTACGTTTATGTAAGAATGCCTTTTGTCACAATTTCTCTTTTTGATTAACTGCATAAGAAAGTGCTGGTAAACTGCTTCTAACCGGGTTATCATCACTGATTCCTTTAAACCCAAATTTGGACGAATAATAAAAATGAATTGTTTTTATCAGTAAATTGAAATTAACCAATCATTGAAATGCTGAAACTGAAATGTAAACATGACTATATACTGCACACATACATAGTCTGGACTATTTATAGTTTATATTTTCTGGTTCACTTATTGCCTTAATTGACAGATTCCCCATGAGCAGTGTTCTGCTGAAGCTCCAGTGGGGTCCAGTACTGGGATCCCTCCTACTGGAACAATGTTAATGGGGATAACTTTAGCTGTGATCACATCCTCACACTCAGCACCTGCTGCTCTGCTGTAGTCGTACATAAGAGACGGTATTTATAGGCTGTGAGTAAATGTGTGTGTGTGGGGTTGTGTATATGTGATCTCACAGTCTTATTCATAGTGTGTGAGTCTTCATCTGAGACTACCCTCCCTCTGGGGGCAGGTTTTTGTGGAGAGAGGTCAAGGAACACGAGAAGTCAAAGCTCCTTAGATCTAAAGAGTGTGTGTGGATGTGTGTGTGTGTGTGTATCCTACCTGTCAAGGGCAGTGCTGGTGGCCATACTCCTGGCAAGGCCCCTGAGGCCCAGCTGTCTGAAGTATGGTATGGTGGAGAGATTGGCAGCCATGATGGCCACTGAGTCTGATGGGTTCACAAAGAAGCCATTCTCTCCGAGGATCATGTACCGGTCCTGACAACACAATGACATCATACAGAACATTATCAATCCAGTGTCACCAGAGGAAAATCCTAGGTTTCTACTCTACTTCTACTCCCAACCAGTAACAAAAGGATAAGAAGAAAGAAAACAAGAAAGAAAAGAAGAGCAAGAGAAACCACCCTCTTTCCATGCAATGTTTTGAGAGAAAATCATGGATTTATTTCAGATTTTAGTTTATGGAGAACAATGTGTAATGACTCACTACTCCTAAAAAGATCTAAGAACTGAACATAAATAAAAGCTAAGCCAGTAAAGATCACAGCTCTTTCAAAGTAATATTTCAAACTAAACTAATACACTTTATTCAACTTTTGGCCTCATTGTGTATCCCCCCCACCCCCTACATCTGAAACCAAAGCTTTGCCTTGTTGATAATTACTGCAGTTTATTTTAAAAAATGGTGTACTGAAATAAAACTTTAAATGTAAATGTACTGAGTGACATCCAACTGTAAATCCACTGAGCACTTGCATTTGCACTAGCATGAGCTGTGACGTGAAATACCAATAATGTACTTTCCTGCCAAAATCCAGGATTACTGTTGACAGTAAAATATTATGTATTATATTATTATTATTATTATTATTATTATGTATTATGTATTATTATGTAGTTATTATGTAACAGTGATCCCAAAAAGGAAACATTCACCCAGTACGACTATAATCACAGCTGCTAATGCTATGAATCCTTATGGGAGAAACACAACAAATCTGATATGACATAATTCTTCTGATGCTAAATTAATTTGTGCTTGTGTGTGTGTGTGTGTGTGTGTGTGTGTGTGTGTGTGTGTGTAGACAGTATAAATGACTATTGGAGGATGCTGTGGAAAAAGTGAGCTGCTTGTTGAGACATAAATACAGTACATATTATCTGATCCCCATTGCCTCATTTTTTGTTATCAACCAGCAAATAAAAACAAACCAAGAATAAACAAGGCTTCATTTGGTATCTATGGGTGGAGTGTTAATTGTATAAACTTAGTCTTTATCACTAATTGAATGAATTCATCATGAGTGAGTGAATGAATGAATGAATGAATGAATGAATGAATGAATGAACGAATGAATGAATGAATGACAAAGACTATGTAGGATTATTACTGTCAGGCGTTGTCAAGACTTGACAATTATTAATTAAATATTAATTAAATACTGGTCATGAATGAACAGACAAAGAAATGAGCAAAGGAACAAGCAAAGGAACGAGCAAAGAATGAACAAATGAACGAATGAGCATTAACAAGCAAAGGAACAGAAAGGAATGATTAAAGGAACAAGTGAAGGAACAAGTGAAGGAATGAGTGAAGAATGAACAAATGAATGAACAAGCATTGTCAGGACTTGACTGGGAACAAGCAAAGAAATAAGCAAAAGAACAAGCAATGGAATGAGGAAAAAAATGACTAAGTAATGTAACGAAATGAATGAATGAATGAATGAATGAATGAATGACAAAGACAATGCAGGATATCATGTGGTAAACACTGTCAGGACTTGACAAGCCTATCACTAACTAAGTAATCACAAGATCATAATTGAAAGATTGTGAATGGATGAATGAATGAACAAACAGCATTGCAGGATATTGTTTGGCACACATTCACATTCAAATGTTACATGAACAACCCTTAAAGTGTCACTTAGTGGATGGGGTCTTACCCCATCTGCATCAAATGCAGCTCCAAAACCAAAGTCCCCTCCTTTCATGGCATCTACCAGAGAGGTGGCATAAGTCAGGTTGGGCTCAGGAGGTCGGCCACCAAAGTCCTCCAGAGGGACACAGTTGACAGCAGAGTTAGCGGGGGCCCCCAGCTCATCACACAGGATCCTACGTACATAGGGGCCCATAACTGTAAGAGGAGAGGAGAGGAGAGGCAAATCAATGTAATTCATTGATGTTAAAATATAGTTTAATGGCTCTATGAGATGAATTATCTCACCTCCATTCATGGCATCTATGTGAATCTTCAGCTGTTCTGGTCCTGTGAGGAGACTTTTTATGGCACTGAAGTCAAAGATGCCTCTCAGCAGTTGAAGATAAACCTCAACTGAGTCAACAATCTCCACTGGAAACACAGAGAAGAGAACATTTGTATGGCTATGTGTTCGCTTGTGTCGGTAAAAAGCTGTAGAAGTGCCAGTGTGTTTCGACAACATGTCTAAATAACAAATCACTTCAGAAAACGTGATATGGAAATTTAATGTGGAAAGTATGACCGATATTTACTTGTGGGATGATACCAAGTATTGGAAACAATTCACACACAAGCACAATACTGTATCTTGATGATACAATTAGCCAAAAGCCATAATGAAAAAAAAAATAAAATAAAAAAATGTGGCCAACTTTTCAGCATGTGAGATGTCGTGTGCCATCAGTAGTCTTGCAATACTTCAGTCATTTCTGACAAGAACATCAGAAATATACAGTAATTTGCAATATGTGTGGAACACAAGATGCCTGTATGGGAACTAGATTTTTAAAAATTTAATCGCTGTTAACTTCATCAAATATTTAAAGATGCATCCAATCAATAAATATCTTGAGCATAATAACCTATCAAGTGACAATGACAATGCAGAAGATGATATAAGGACTCTGACATATTCACTGATGACAGAAAACTGAACAATAAGAGAGAGATAGCAAGAGAAGACAAAATATTATGGCCATTTGGTGCAAACAGAGCCACAGAAAGGGCCATCTTTCTTAAAGATGAAAGAGGCATAGAAAAGAAAAGAAAAGAAAAGAAAAGAAAAGAAAAGAAAAGAAAAGAGAAGAGAAGAGAAGAGAAGAGAAGAGAAGAGAAGAGAAGAGAAGAGAAGAGAGGAGAAGAGAAGAGAAGAGAAGAGAAGAGAAGAGAAGAGAAAAGAAGAGAAGAGAAGAGAAGAGAAGAGAAGAGAAGAGAAGAGAAGAGAAAAGAAAAAGACTTGACATCACATCACTTTTAGTTGATGGACAAATTTTAAAAACTTGGCATTCTGACTTAAAATGTCAATATCATATACAGTGAGACTGTAAGGGACACAGGAAAGAAAGTGAATGCAGATGCAGATATGACTTTTGGAAAGACTACCTCTGAAAGGTTTGAACTTGTTCTCCAGGTCAAAATCATGTCGTCCCAGTCTGGAGAGGTCAATGCGGAGCTCAGGGCAGATGGCGTATTCCTCAAGTGTCCGGCTCACCTGGTAGATCCTCTCCATCACCGTGTCTGGAGATGGACCTAAAGACCACAGAGAGACATACATTCAAGTACATACATTGTGTTGTATTGTGTTATGAAAGCTGTTGATTTCCTTTTGTCTCTGATGGTCTCAAATCTCAAACTCCAACTTTAAACAACCTGAACAGGATAAAGCCATGCAGGAATCAGGAAAAAAAAAAAAAANCCATTTCCTCACCTCCATTTGCCACATTGAACTTAATTCCAAAGTCGCCACCGGGGCCTCCAGGGTTGTGGCTCGCTGTGAGGATGATGCCACCAATAGCCTTGATCTTCCTGATGATGCATGAAACAGCAGGGGTGGACAGGAGGCCATTGTGGCCGATTACAAGCCGGCCAATCTGCACAGATATTAATGGCAGAGGAATGTGAGCTGGTCATCCACCCAAAACACTGTCAACAGTAATAATAATCCTTTCTGTTAAACTTGGACTGTCCAAACATGAGCGGTCTAATCTATTTTGATGCTGCCATGGATGTTTTCCAGAGGTGAATGCATGACTTTGGTATGGCTTTCATGAAAAGAATGTGTGTATAAGTGGTTAGTAAATTGTATGTAAAGTGAAGGAGATAAAAATAAGTCAGGTAATTTTTCCTTAAACTAGCCATGACATGTATTTAAAAAAAAAAACAAACAAACCCTTGTCTTTGGATAATCTACCAGAGACAAAAAGCAGCACTGGCTGAAAGCTCATCATTCCACAGGTAACTAATTGACAGCCCAGTTTAAAAGGGAAATGATCTGCCTCATGGAGGCCTAAATAGAGCTGCACTCACTATTTATAACGTGTTTGCCACTTATAAAGAGTAACACCATCAGTGTCCTATAATTCCCCCGCATATCAGCTTTTCTAAATAAAAGTGTCCTCACCAGAGAGGAATTCAGTCTCCTGACGTCATTGTATCCTCCTAACATCCAACTTATTAAATGTGCAAAAAGATGAGCCAGAGCAAGTAAGGAGAAAAACTCATCTATCCTACTTGCTTTTCTGTATAAAATCCAGTGAAGTGTAACTCTCACTGTTTCCCTACAATGATTAGACTTTATACAGTAGTCAGTGTTTAAAGTATTGCCTTGTATTTGTCTCATTAAGTTATCTGCAAGTGATGCCATGATCCTGACATTTGGTTTGATGCCACATGATAGGGTATCCCCAAAGCATCTAACTTGGCCCAGGAGAGATAGAATGGGGAGAGGGGGGAATGTGCGTAGGCAGGAAAACGGAGCAGGATGGATGGACGTGTCGATAAGGCCGCCATTATTTGGCTGGGCCAGCAGGAAAAAAAATACAGTGAGCACAAAAACAAATTATATTCCCTTCAGTTCTTCCTTTGGAACATGTCCAAAGCAATCACAAACATCTCAGCCAGGTTTTTTTTTTTTTCCACTGAGCTGTGGGTATTCTCTCTCTCTCTCTCTCTCTCTCTCTCTCTCTCTCTCTTCCTATTTTCATTATTATTTGACAAGTTCTAATGTGCTAATGTTACTTACTTCCATCCAGTATTGAACTTTAAAGATGCAGATGAGGGGATGCTACATGGATGTGTATTGTCAGTCAGGATTATGATGCTAGCAAGTATCATCATAAAGTTAGGCGTGTCAGCAGTGGTGTAGCTTCCCATTATCAGGAAACTCAGAAAGTCATTTGGCAAAAAGTCTCAGGCACAATTTCAAGCTCCTGTGTTTATGAGAACAAGTGAGACTTTACTATGCGGTCAGTGTGAGAAATGATTAGGCATATATAGGCCTATAAATATCACGAATCCTGCATGCCATGACAGGATTATTTTAGGTAAAACTTCCCATTTCATTTTTGGCAATTGTACTTTATTGTTGATTTCTGTCAGAGTAATGTGTCAACTTTGAGACCACAATCTGATTCACTTAAGGCCTGTAAAAACTCTTTGCCATCAGCATAATAGAATACTTTGCTTTTTGGTCACATTAAGAAGATTATTAAAACTGAATCATCTAAAGATATGTATCCAACACATACAATTTCTTTTCTGCTTTTTCTTCTTACTTAACCTCCTTTTACATTAAAGGCCATTAGTAAGGTGGAAATAAAATTAATTTTACTTGAGAAATTGCAGAAAAGAAGTTTACTCTCTGTCTGAATGGAACATTATAAAATGAAAGCATGACAGCATGTGTATGTGACGGTGTGCGCGGTGCTGTCACGGTCACAGCCTCCGTTCTTACCCCGTTGGCAGCCGACATCTGTACTATCACCTCGATGGCTGCTCGGCTGAAGTATCGGCCGTCGCTGCCCACCACCATAGTGCAGCCTTGCCGGTCCCGCAGGTCGATGGAGGACAACAAGCTCTGGATGTAGTTCTGCAGGTAGTTCTTCTTGCCCTCAAACACCGCCGTCTTCCTCCGGAGGCCGTTGGTACCGGGCCGCTGGTCGTCAAACGGGGCGGTTTGGACCGTCACCACGGGGATGGGGCTCGTCTCCATCCTCCTAGTCGGGGACCTAAGGCGAGGACACCGATCAAATAGCCCAATGAACGCTCCTTTTAGCCACGATGAAGTTAGTTCTGGTGTGGGAGCCCACCACAGAGGAACAGTAATGTGGCGTATAAATAGACTAAAGATGGATCTTGTCAGCCAGCCAGGTAAAGTTACAGGAGTTTCTAATACTGTTCTGTCCTGCCGAGGAGGAGTCCCGTGACAGCAGCCCCACGCAGGGACAAAATGCTATAACGGACAACCGATGTAACACGGAGCTGCAGCGCTCAGCACTGAGCTCAAACTTTCAGCAAAGCTCTCCTCTGCTGCGGGACAACTCCCTCCTTCCCTAATAAGCCCGAGAAACTGACTGCTAGAAAAAAATCAGGGAGGGCCACAATCTCCAAGGCTCACAATCAGCTGAGCCTGACAAAAATAGACCTCTGACTGACTGTGGAGGGGATTGTGCCGGCCCGGTCTGCAACCGGACACTCCTAGTGTTTGTGTGTCCACACTGCCCGGTATGAAGACATCTGTCGTGACAGTATCCCGGGTGTTATAGATGCAAAGAGAAGTTCACCAGTGAAAACTTAAAAAACCTTTTTTCTTTTGGGCCAAAATTGTTTTCAGTGCATGAACTTTCTCTTGGTAAGTTTATAAAGTTTCAACTTTTTTTAGTGCAAATAATAGCAACTATAATAATAGTTTAAGTGTATGGGGACGGTGCAAACTGTGGCACATATCTTTTTGTCATATAGTTTTTAAATGTCAAGTCTTGGGATGGGATCTACGTCTTTGCAGAAAACTTTCAGTCCCATCACGAGAGCAAGTCAAAAAAAAAACCAAATATGGCAAACACTGCCACCTTGAGGCAGAAAGAGAGAACTTAACTTTTCTTGTGAAAAGTATGGAATAGAGTTCCTATAATAAATAACAATACATTTTATTTATAAAGCGCTTTTCTGAAGCCTATGCGGTTTCATCCCACAAATTATAGGGTAAATAATTATTTTATAAATACAAATCTCATTATTTTGTCTTATTAGCTTTAGATCTGTACTTTTAGCATTTATTATTAAATAATTTAACTTAATTATACAGTGGGAGTCTTCTTTATTTAACAGGAGCTAGTGCATCTTCATGTTTTGAGCTGGCGTCGTCCTTTATTTGGTTGGCATCTTTTGGCAAAAGAGATTAGCATTTCAGTATTTATTAGTAAGAAAATTTTGGAGTTGAGAGTTTTGTTTTTTTTTTTGTTTTTGTTTTTTAATCAGATCANTTAGTAAGAAAATTTTGGAGTTGAGAGTTTTGTTTTTTTTTTTGTTTTTGTTTTTTAATCAGATCACCATTATTAGCCAGTATTACCAATTGATAGGCCTAAACTAAGGGAAATTAAAAGGAGATGAAAATACCTGATGTGTTTCTAAACTGAGACAAGCTGGGATATTCATGCCTGTATGTAATCATTTTGTATTAATACAGTAACAATCAATACAATATTAATTTCTACTACGCACATTATGAACAAGTATTACTGAAATCGGCATTTAAAAACCAAACATAAGCATTACAGATATTTGCAGTCATTTATTTAGATACGTAAAATATTTAACAAGCTCACATTCAGCAGCTAGGATGGGCCTATGACAAATATATTATCACTCATCTTATTTACACTGTTTCTAGACAAGTTTGAAAAACAACGCACATAAATATCATGCAATTAAAATTTCTTTAAGAAATGTAACAACCAATTGTCTTCACATAATCAGACATAGAGACAGAGGAAAGTTCTGGAGGCTTCAGTAGCGAGGGTATGAGAATCTGAGATGCTCAGTTATTAAAGGAGCAGTGCTCAGCATGGCAGGAGGGCAGAATGGAGTCCTAGCAGTCTGGATAAGCGTTGGAACCAAACATGCAGTAGGACCCGTCATGAGATGACCATAACCAAGAGCATTGAGAGGGTTTTGCTGGGGATTTGGCTTCTGTGGAATTACTGGAGACGGTTTGCTCATGATGCTGTCAATGCTGAAGGAGCACTTTGCCTGCCCACCAAGCTTTGGTTCCATTGCGCAAAGCTGTGCTCTTAAGTCTTTGGGCCCATTAATCTTCCCCTGACTGTGCAGACTTTGGACTGGTAGGTGATAGGAGGATGGAGGCATGGTGATCCCCTCCTGCAAGGGCAAGTACCGAATGGGGGCAGCGGGAGAGCGGCTCGCCTGGCCAGGGACGCAGTATGGTTGCCCGTACGGCCGGTAACAGCTGAAGTTAGGATAAAACATAAGTCCGTCTTTGCCAAACTCGGTCTGGTTTCTCTTGAACCGTTTCCTGCGTCGAAGGAAGCTGCCGTTGTCGAACATGTCTTCTGATGCTGGGTCCAGAGACCAGTAGTTGCCTTTGCCTGGGTTTCCTGGCTCCCTTGGGATCTTGATGAAGCAGTCGTTGAGGGAAAGGTTGTGCCTGATGGAGTTCTGCCAAGCAGGGAACTTGTCTCTGTAGTAGGGAAACTTGTTGCTGATGAAATCGCAGATGCCACTCAGCGTCAGCTTCTTCATTGGACTCTGTAGGATAGCCATGGTGATGAGGGCGATGTAGGAGTAAGGAGGCTTTACTGAGCTACTCTGGGCTCTCCTGGACGGTGGTGCGTCTGCGCAGAAACTGTTCTCGCTCTCACCAGAGGAGTCTGGCTCGGAACAGTCAAATTCAGCACCAGACTCTGCGGAGCCCGGGTCATCATCTCCTACTATATCAATCTCATCCTCTTCTAAAGGCAAAGCGGCATGGTGAGCAGCTTCACATTCACTGGAGAGAGTCATGATTAAGATATTTAAAGACGCGTGTAAAGTCAGATGTCAAAACGGCATTAATTGCCCTGCGCAAAAACCAACAGGCCTCTATTCATGCGTAAAAGCGCATCTGGTTTGTAGAGCTTCTCAATCCTCGTGGAACGGCTGTTTGTCGTGGATGTTGGAGCCGGGGCTTTATATGCAGAGAAGCCAGCTTCTCTGTAGGCCAGTCCCATTTACCCCCTGAACCTATCAGAGGAGCCCCTCTCCGCGGGGAGCCATGAGAAGCAAGCACACAGGTGGGGGGTTTGAGCAATCCTAATATGCTGATGGCCTCTTCACATAAAAGCCAATTTACAGAAGGCGCTTTGTTTCATGGTAGCCAGCATGGCATGTGCGCATTTCATCTAAATACCAAACACATTGATATTCAACTAATCATAAAACTAAATACATAATAAAAAAGACAAATTTAAAAACAAAACTATCCTCTATCTACAACATGTGGGGCTGTACACATCACAATCATATTTTTTGTGACACACGTTTTATATTCAGCAATCATTGTATGGCATTGATAATGATGGACTTATTTGTGCAGACACGTGACTTTTTAGAATAGTTTTGAGTACCTGATGTCTGTTCTGTGCACACAGATCCACATTCCTTTAAGGATCCATCAGTCTTACTAGTATGAAGTTGAATCTGAAATCGAACAGCAGCCGGAGGAATATTAGCTGGAAATTTTAACACCACGCCTAACCTGTGATAAAAATCAAATCTTTCTCCCACGGGACCCCCGTGGGTTCGTTTAGTTTACCACCTCTGGATGCCTGCAGGTGTTGTGACCATGAAAATGGCCATGGTTGGATTCCCTGTGGCCAGCAAAGAAAAGGAGGCTATAGCAGCCTTAACGAGGCCATCAGCATCAGAATCGAGTAGGAAACGACGCAGCTCTGGGCTGCGAGGCTCAGCTCGGCTTTATGACTGGGATAAATAAGTAGAGTCATCCTCAAAGCAAACCAGCCCAACATACGGATATAGGTGCTAAACCGGGCTTGGTAAGACATCTCCATTGCAAATGACAAAGCTGGTAAAACCCCACCCATTTCCTCACCTGACCACAGCGTGCGTGCGTGCGTGTTGATGTTTCTCACACGACTGCACCAATAAAAAAAACAAAACAAAACAAAACAAAAAAAAAAAAAANAAAAAAAAAAAAAAAACATCTGTTTAATCTGTAACCTGCAGGAGGAGTTGGTGAATAAAAGCGCCTAAATTTAATTAACATCAAAAACGGTTAATCTAATGTTAAGATAAACACTTTAGGTCTCACACGTGTAGGCTTCCTTGATTGACTTTTATCAATGATCAATATCTGGAGACAAGACAAGCCACAGACAAAATAAACGGTCAAACAAATGACACACTGAAGAAACCTTTGAAACAAAGAAATTTTCTTAACACCTTAACTTGTGGTCAGATGTGTATATTAGTGTAAATTAATAAATTTCTAACAATTTCATTGTTTTTATGAACAATGATGGGGTTTATATGCCACAATTTATGTGTTACAAGAAACAATAGTAGTAAAATATTTATGTAAAATATTCATCACCTTTAATGACAACTTGTTGATTAGATGTGAAACTCGAAAGTTATGTTTCCTTCTCTTTATAAAATGAATAAAACATGTTAAGGCACTTGGGGACACTTTTTGTGACTGTATGCCAAAACTAACCAACAGGTTTACTAAATATTAAAACATTTATTTTATATTTAGACATATCAGAATAGTCACATAGAAATCTTCAAAATGTATTTTTAATAATTTAAAAAAGTAGTCACTCAAAATCAGAAATTCAGGCAAAACTACATAATTTATAAAGTCATACAATATAGTGTAAATTTCTAGTGAGTAACTTTCTAGACAGTTGTGACAACTGGGTTTATGCACAGTTTGTATGGAGTAAAAAAATCTGATGGGTCTCACACTTATATTAGCTTTCCAAATTGAGAAGCACCTCAGACATTGTTGGCAATTAGCTGAAGCAGTACAGCAACATAAACAGATCGTTGATGTATAGCTTTAAAATGGGCTGTGATGGATTATCACAACTTTAGGTCATTCTATTGAATGACTACTTCACGGCATCCTATGAAATAACTCTGCCAGAAACAAACTGGAGTGAATGTCTGAAAACACATTTCCAGATTTGTGGATGATGCAGCTACTTTATTACCTCCAGCATCATAGGTTTTCAATGCACAGAGAGGAGAGCAGCTTCTGCTTCGTTTCTGTTCCTGCCTTTCATCACCCTGCAGGTGAACTCTTCCTGCAGAACCTCCTTGTCCAGATTCCTGCCTGCAGAACAGAGTGGGGCATTACAGAGTGAACAGGCAGCAACACTGACAGCGCACGCGCACTCACATGCACACACACACACACACAGTATGAGTTATGTCATTGTGTGGACACTTGCTCTCAGGCTCCCAGTGAGTCCACAGCAAAAGGCAAAAATTTGGAATTTCACCCCAAAGTGATTTATTATTTTGAATATACTGAGTAAAAATAAGAATAAAAAAGCCAGATGCAGATTTTTCAACTAAGATCTTCAGATATGGGGTCATGTCATTTGTGAAATTTATGCCAAAATGAAAAATCTCAACTCTAGCATTGTCTTTAAAGTACCTTCATTAATAGAAAATTAGGAAACCAGCAGATGCTGACATTTTTATTACTTTGACATCACATATTTAGGCTTATTTATTATGGTGTGTGGAACATGGGCACAGATGAGAAATACAAAGTAAGTGTGTGTGTAAGTGTGTGTGTACCTATAAAGACCAGTCGATTGATCCTCAGGTCCTCCTCCCAAAGCTGTGGAGTCTCATTTAGCTCGTACAACTCGTGGACCCCCTGCAGCATTACTTGGTGGGCTTTATCTACAAATGACACTATGCCCTGAGACACACACACACACACACACACGTAACATATTAACTGTTACTGAAAGAAGTGTCTGTAGCTGATTAATACAGGTAATAAAACAGCTGTTGTTGATGACTGCTGCCACTGTGTTGACCATTGTGCTTCACAGTACCTTTAGCCGAATGACGTTCATGGGTTGCCCTTCTTTGTTTTTGAATATCTTTTCCCATAAAAGATTCTGAAATGGTGGAAACACAGTGTTTACTTTTCAATTAGAGCTGATGGCTGCTACGGTACAAACTAGAGGAACTGAGTGAAGCAGGATGTGAATACCTGGATGAAGATGTTCAAGTCATCCTCGGAAACATTTCCAGGCTCTTCAAACGTCACAGTTAGAATACTCTAAGGATGACACGTAAAAATACCATGAGCTTTGGAGGGTTTTGAACCATTCTTCAGGGTTTTTCCCTGTGAAATACTTTGAAATGACAGCCAGTATGACTTTGAGGACACCCTGCAAATGGTACCAATTTAACATAAGCATGTTCTTCTTCTTCTTTTCCTTTCGGCTTTCCCTTCAGGGGTCACCACAGCGAATCATCTGCCTC
>VXCM01001548.1:8492-29084 GCA_014773175.1 Lucifuga dentata | reverse complement strand
CTTTCACACACAAAGAGAAAGGCAAGGGGCTAGAGAGGGTGGTATAAGGACAGGGCTTGGGTCTGTAGTGTCAGAGAAGGGTCCTTAAAAATGAGACAAGGATGTAAATGACAAATACAGACATAGGCCTGCAACATACCAGTAAAATACTAGTGGAATCCACTGAAGGCCCAAATGAGTATAAACATTCTTTGAGTCAACAGTGGGCTTTTTGATTATAATTTTGAGTTTATGGTTGAAAGCAAATCTGTATTGTGTAGGTTTATAGATTTGATCAACAGTTTTCAAGTTAAATTTATCTTTGTATATCCTGGGGTAACTTGGATAAATACTGTAGTACATTATACATTTGCTTAACCTGTAGTAGCCATAACCAGATATCGGGGGTTTAATATAATTGATTTTCTGATGTTTTTCTGTGGAGTACAATACTGTATTTAAGAATTTCAATAACAACATCCCCTAACATACAATTACTGTGCACCTGTAGCTGCACTTGTGGCATGAGCATTAAAAATCAACACTGATTACAGTAAACTACTTCTGCTAGCGTTTTAAAGGGCAGTCTGTAGTTTTAGTCAAAATAAATAAATAAATATCTTGCATATTCACATGCAAACTCTGGGTGCAAGTTATGCATTTTGTCTTTTTCTCAACCAATCACAATCTGTGCGTGTTTCATTTAAATATTTCAAAATTGTTCAGCACCTTATACATCACCAGACAATATCAATAACTCAGATTTTGTTGCTACTTTTTGTCAGTCTTGGTATCATAAAACCTACCAATTAAAGCATGAGTGATAACAGTCATCCTCATGAAGTTGTTATAAGGACATGGATGTCAATTGCAGAACTGTATTGTCGCTGTAATGTACAGTCAGACTATGAATTACATCATGATTATTCAGGATTAGTCTTGTCATGACTTGTCTCATGAAGAGCTTCAGATGCATGTAAAGTGGGATCATTCTTATTGATCAGCAAGCACACGTGTAAAACTGGATGGTGTAAGTGATGAGTGCCTATATTGATCAGCTGCTGCCAAGTTCAATAGAAACAAGTGTATGCAAGTCAATAAGATATGTGGATCATAGTAAAACAAAACACAACACCACGTTACATCCTCCCTCCCTGGAGTTTACATTCAATACACAGCCACTGAAGAGGTAAGGAGAGAGGGAAAAAATTAATAAATAGAAGAAGAGACCGAGCATAAAAAAAGAGACCAGAATGCAGATGAGTAAAAGAAGAGTGGAATGATAGAGAGAGATAGATCACTTGCACCTAGTGAGGAAAGAGTGATTAATTGTTTGTGAAGAAGAAAAACATATGAATAAAAAGAAAGATAAGAAGATTGATGGAAAGGTCAGGCTTTTGTTTATGTATATAACTGTGGATGACTGGCCACGTCAAATTTCAAAAAGAAAGCTGGAGAGAGGAAAGGAGAGGAATGTAGAGTAGGAGATGATGGGAGAGAAAGTTAAAGAAGACTGGAATGGACAAGAAAGCAGGAGAGAAAGTAAGGGTTTGGGAGAGGAAAATATAACAATCCAAATCACAGAGTTCATCTCTTGGCTCTAAACCAGTCCCAGTCTCTTCCTTTGTTAATCCATCATTAACTGTTCCCACGTCCCTGCTGCCAGACTGGAATCCGTGTAGCAGCGAGTCCTGAGTGAATGAACAACCCGATGGATGAAGGTCACAACCCACTTACAGAAATTGTTGGTGGGATACAGGGCCCAAGTAAACAATTTACTAACTGACAGTATGTGCTGTATGTCAGTATTTAAAACGAGATGTTTTTGTCAGTCTGTTGTGTCACTTCAGTCCATATTTATATTTTGCTTGGTTTAGTTAATTAATGATAGCTACTGTTTTTGATGGATTTGAACAGATGGTGATATGAATAAAATGGACTCTGCTCTTTCACTGTGTGTATATGTGTGTGTGTGTGTGTGTGTGTGTGTGTGTGTGTGGGATGTGTGTATACGTGTGTGTGTTGTGTGATAAGATAGATAGTGGGCATTTCTGTGCAGCTCATTGTTCAGCCATGCACAACACAGACACAGTAATCAAACAGAAACACAAAAACAAACCGCCATGACTACATCCTGCAAACACCTGCTATCACACAACCGACTGGGCTTCTCTCTCTAACCAACCATCAAGGATTTGCTATGCAAATAGCTATAGGAATCTGGGAATAAGGTTAGCCATTGCTGAAGGACATCCATTTAAAGGTTGTGACCAGACTTACCAAAACAGAGACATTTTATTAAATTTGAGCTGTTACATAGACAGTATTGAGTCCTAAGCTCCTATTTCATGTACAGTTCATTACAAATCAACACAAATAGCCTGAAGACAATTAATGATCTTGCATTTTGGTAAATCAATAAATAAATATCATGCCTGATCCCCACTCCATTTATTTCTGCTTAATATATTGAATTAAATCAATCATATTGTTCAAACATACATAAAGTTTTTTTTTTTTTNAAAAAAAAAAAAAAAAAAAAAAAAAAAAAAAAAGCAAGCAACTAATACATTAGGGAGAAATAATGATTAATAATATAGTACAATATGTCAACTTAAATCTGTATCAAATTTCAACTTATTTTGTTTCTCCAGACAAGCAGAACAACAGTTCTCCAAACAAAACTTAAAAGCAAATCATTGGTTTAAAGGCAAAAATGGAAATTAATAAAATTAAGATATAATGTAGATAAGCACAGTCTTTTTTGAGTCATCTGAATTTTGGCTTAGATTCAGGCTGGTGGAGATAATTATACATTATTTTTTGAGTTAAACCCTTTTTAATGCTCTAAGTGGAGCAATGAAGGCACTGAAGCATTATTGTTTGTCTTACCAAACACACCGCCACTAAAGGAGCTGAGCGGAACTAACTTTAACATGGCTGTCACCTAGGCTGTCATCTACATACACATATACACACACACACACACTGTATCTCAGTAATAATTGCTGTTACTGTTATCAACATCATCAACTTCAGTGCATCACCATGGGGTAGATTATACTGAGAGAGAGAGAGAGAGAGATAGAGATGAGATGAAGATAATGAAAATGGAGGGCCCTCATCACCAGCCATGAAACATATTCTGATTACAGTCATTATTAGTTATGATGACTGGGACTGATTAATAATTTAAATAATCAAATTCAGAGGTCTAATATGTTGAGTGGAATACTTATTAAATAATTTTCTCTTGCTGGAAATATTTTCAGATGCAACTTGTAACAATGATCTTGTCTATTAGAACAAAAGACTTTGACCAGCGCTTACAGTAACTGAAAAAACTTTTTTTTTTTTTTTTTTTTTTTTTAATTATACACTTAATAGTTATGGCCTTACCTTTGACTCAGATCAACTTTGGTAATGTGCTTCTGCATCGGTTTATCAAGTGTGGCATGTGTGTGTGCATGTGTGTGTGTGTGTGTNGGCCTCCACTGACAGCCTGTTTAACTGGTAGAGCCAAATGAGCTGCTTCCTCATTAGCGTCATTAATCTGAACCCTTGTTTTGTTAATTGTTTTGTTAATTGAAAAACAAACACTTGCTTATGAAAGAGTAGCTGATAATTATTCGCTGTCCCTCCCCCACTTTATCTCTTTATCCTGTTCCAAACATGTACATGTATAACATATCGAACATATCGAAGCTTCACGATTTATATGGATCCTTGATTCGTATTAGACATAATTATCAAAATTTATAACAGGATATAGATGCTAAGCCATTTTGCACAATTTAAAAAGCTTTTATGATAATAATTATTGTGGCATTTTGCCTCAGTGAGAAAATTGACAGAGGAGAGTGATACGAGGAAGGTTAAAGTAGGAATCTGACAAAGGTCCTGCAGGGTCAGACTAGCAGCCAATACAATGAGGCCTTGTAGCACCAAAATAAGGTGTTTAATGAATAATACTGAATAATACACATTGTAGAAATGAGACGAAAACTGTTTTATTAGAGCTCACTGCATCAAATAGTGTTTTTTTGCTAATTTACCCTCATGGGAGAATCTGGCTCTAGTGAACATAAGAGGAAGAATTGAGTCTGCTGGTAACCATGGAGACAATAGCATTTCTGAGAGAGACAGAGGAAAGAGCTTTTGTCAGAGAATTTCACATACAGTGCAAACACTTCACTGTTTTGTAGGTTTTACACACAAACACCCGTACGCACACACAATAGATACTATACAACTATCAGCAAAATATGAAATGAATATGTAAAGTATCGTAGTGATCTCAGTGTGAAAATACAGCAAATAGACCACTTACAGCAGAAATAAATAAGCTCTCTTCTAGTAGTCCTTAAGTGACAAACACATGCTCACATACCCCTCCGTGCACACACACACACACACACACACACAAGCACATGCCAGATGNCCCTCCGTGCACACACACACACACACACACACACACAAGCACATGCCAGATGAACTCCATGGGACTTCTAACTGCATGTTTTATGTGTTGGAATTGTGACAATGGAAAAGGAAAGGAGCAGCGGAGCAAAATGAGATTTTTGTGGTAATAGCTTCATTTCTTTTACACCTGGTGGCAGATGTTGCTATAAACAAACACTCATACACACACAAACACCTACAAATGGAATAAAACATGTAGAAATTGAACAAGGAAGGATGCATTTTTCATCAAGTCTGAATGCAAAAAGGTGGGGTGACTTTATGAGACTGGTAGGGAAAATGTGGCTGCAGTGAGTCGTGGTGAATTGTCTGCAATTTGAGTGACATTCCCAAAGCCCCTCCAGATTTTATAAACAAAGCAACCCTTCAGCAATGTTAGCCAAGAGCTACACAGACAAAGACACGTGCAAACACAGACACACATATACACATACACACACACACACACACACACACGCACACGTACACGCACACACACACACACACACACACACATATCCTGGGAGATAAGGAGTGTGAGGGACTGGCCAAGGAATGTCTTTGTCTGACATTTGTAGAGGATCCACAGAGAAAAAGAGAGAGAGAGAGAGAGAGAGAGAGAGAGAGAGAGAGAGAGACATCAACCAGGAACAAATGTGGCCAATCAGGACACAAGGGGAGATCAGTTAGTCCCATTTGTCCTTCAATGGCTGATAAAGCAACTTTCTGGAATCCACATTACCAGGATACTCTCACAGACACACCTTCCTACAAAACTGCTTCATTAGATGTGCTAAAGGAAGCTCTAAATATAGGTTATTACACCCAATACAGAGTTATGTGGCATAATATATATCCTTCCCATTATTTAGTATTTGGAATCCAGAATCGAGCTCAGTTTTATTGTTAAGACTGCAGTTATATTATTAATTTCTAGGTATTCTTCTTGGAATCGTAACCCCCTTGTCGTATGTATTGGTTTGCCAGCTATCTAGGAGAGCCAAAGACTAAGAAACAGATTTAGGAAGAGGAATAGTGTGAGGAAGAGTCTTCTATGGGAGTGTAGAAAAGTGTCCATGGTGACTTTGGTAATCTTGTGTCCATCTTTAGTTTTATCTTTGGAGAGACGGATGTCTGCCTCTGAATAATCCCAACATGGCCTGTTACAGACAGATAAACCTTTCCACAACTCTTTGTGTGTATCTGTGTGTGTGTGTGTGTGTGTGCTTTTAACATGGGTGACATGTTCTCTTGTATAGCTGTCAAGTGTGGGCATTTCTGTATGCCTACATGCAGTAGCATCTTTCCATTAGGCAAGGTAAGCAGTTGCCGAGGGCGACAAGTGGGAGAGGGGCTGTGAAATGCTCCCACTCCCTGCAGGTAAAGAAATCTAGTTACAGTTTAAATACGTTCACTTTTTCAGGGCACCAAGGACCAGAACCGCCACAGCTTCCAGCTTAGAAAATGACTATGAAATAATTATATTTTCGTAAAACGTCTTTGTCCATTTTTGTTTTTCTTTCTTTATTTGTGTTTGATTGTTTTACCATTTTTTGTTTGACCCTTTTTTTTTTTTACACCTTTGCTTGTTTGACCCATTTACATCCTTTTACCATTTTCGGTTTCACCTTTTACTTTGATATTTGCAACTTTGAACCATTTTTGTTTGAATCCCTCACTATTTTTCTTTGTGACACCTTGATTTCATTGTTTCATACTCTATGTGTGTGTTTCATGTGTAACCCACTTGTCTCCAGTGAGGATTGAACTGATGCTACCTGATCCACGTATGACTCCAAAGTCCTTATATTATTCCATTCAGCCATCTTCAAAGCTGGATAGCATGCCTGACCAGAGAGAGTAAGAAGAGAAACTGAAGGGCAAAACTACAGAAGGCACCAAAAAAAGTCACATCTCAAATTTTGATACAAATGTTTTACAGTTTGCTGTTCACCTAAGGTCAAAGTTCACCAAAGCTGAACTTGAAAAAAGATAAAACATAAAAAAAAAGGCAGTGTGATTTGTCAATATGGACCCAAAATAGGAAGAGCTGCTTGCTGGTCAAGTGGTGTGTGTGTTATTTGTGCAGAAAAAATAAGAAAAAGAGACATACAGTCAGAATGTGGAGGAGTGGTGTTGTTTTTGTTGCTTCAATCCTCTGATGCTTTCATTGGCTTTTGCTCATTTCCATTCTTGGGGTGGCTCCAAGACCGGGCCAAGACGCATGTCTGAGCAGCTTCGACTTAACAAGTGTCTGGGACTGGCCTGTGCAGCCATTTGGTTCTGTTGCAGCTTAGAAAAGTTTGCCTGTGACTAGAAAATTTGAGCTAAAATCGTGTTGTCTAAGCTTGACTTAACCAGGCTGTGTTTAAGAGGACTTGGCTTCAAAACTGAAATAATCCTCTTATCATTAGAATAAATCTGCTATAGATTTTGATGTGTCTCTGAGAATTCTGTGTTTATAGAGTAATGTCGCACAGACTCGTTTTTATACGCAAGCTGTAAGTAAACAGCAGTGCTCAAAATATTGATATGAAAGACCAAGACATTGAGAGAAACAATGCCTCAAGGTCTGATCTCTCTCTCTCTCTCTCTCTCTCGCTCTCTGTCTCTCTCTCTCGCTTACTGCGGAGCTTTCACCAGGTCGCTATGGTAACTTAGGTTTCCTGCCAAGATCACTTCCAATGCATCAGATTTGATGTTCCTCCTTTCTCCATTTCCTCCACCTTTTCCTCTCTTATCCTTCACTCTTTCTAACCATCCTCTTCTCACCTCACTGTGACTCACCTGTTTGTCAAAGAGGAAGAAGCGTATCAGTAATCTGCGCACAACTCCATCTGAGCTCAGGTACTCTAACCCCTTATCTTTTCACCCTTTACCAATCTCATGAAGTGGATTAGGTGTATTTTCCAGTCAGTAAGTAGTTTTTTTTAAACAATTTTGAAAGTACAAATTACAAAGACATCCCAGTGAACATTTTTTGCAGTATTACAAAGAAAACACATTAACAGTATCACATAATCAGAGGCAAAAGTGCACAGAAAAACAAACAAGCTATTGCAAATATGAACATGCTACATTTTCCCTCTCATTTTACATATGCAGTGAGTGTATGAGTTCATGTTCTGTGGAGTTTAATTACGTGTGTTAATGGATGTAACTGTATTAGATGTGTGGGGATCAGAGCTTCAGCTGAAGTGTGATTATTGAGTTGTTTCTGTTCAGTGGTTTTTCAGAGTGAAGGAGTTTACACAGGATTCTCCAGGGGCTCCACTGCAATGAGCAAATCAAGCTCTTGTACCCAGTCTCTCCTGAAACCAACAGATTGTAATCTTAATGACACTGTGTTGGGACACTGTGCACTGATTTCATGTCACAGCACCAATTCAACTGGAACTCAAAAGAGGAGGGGGGAAAGGGGAAGGGGAAAATACTGAAAAACTGCTCAGTCTGACTTGTGCTTGACATTTAAAGTTTGACTATTAAAGGTTAGCTTCTCTCATTTTGTTAAATGATGCCAGTGCTCAACCACAAGGTTTATTTGTAAGCCAAGGGGCCAATCTATGCATGAAATCCCAACACTGCCAGTAGTACTATTGCACTACAACTACTATTACTACTACTACTACAACTACCACTACTACTACCAATAATAATAATGACAAAATGCCCAGCATGCAATTAAGATTAAGTTTTGTGTAGAATATATGCTCATTACCATTGCTGCACCAGATTTTCATGGTGAAGAACACTCAAAGAAATCTTGATGCAATAAAATAAATTACAGATTAAATTACAGTAACATTAACTGACAATAATTTAGACAGCAACCTTACTAAACTATGTTGGAATCTTTCCTTTAATTTAAATATATTTATGAGATTAAACCCACCAAAGATCTCCTTCACAATGCACTTGTAATCAACAAGTATAATAAGTTTTGTCCAAATTTGACTTAAGAGGTTATTTCACATCAGTATGTTTTCCGTGTCTGTCCTGCTGTGACTTTATTGTCCATTGCTGTTACTTAAGAACAAATGTTGTACAGGACAGTCAGAGGACAGAAGCAGACAAACTTAAGGGACAAACTTATAGAAGACACAGCAAGCACTGACCTATACACAGCAAAAGTTTCCCAAGAGCATCTGTTCTGCAGTACTCCACATTTGAGAGGTCAGCCACAAGATGTGTGTGCATGCGCAGACACACATACACACACACACACACACACACACACACACACACACACACACACACACACAGTGCATCCTATTCTTATGTACGTTCCATCTTTTTTTCATTCACACAGACGATCACACTAGAGTGCTGTGCTGAGCTTAAATTACTATCAGCCTACCACTCAACTCTAACTCATAGAGACTCGTACAGCCTCACAGAGCCTCACAGAGACCCCATAGAGAGGGGTCCCCAGCGAGGTCCAAGACACTCCAGGTTTTCTTTCCAATCACTCTGTTCAGCAGGTGATTTCACTGATGAACTCCTTCCCTCAAACTAAAGGAGTGGTGATCAGTGAAATCACCTGCTTTAGTGACTGGCTGGAAAGAAAACCTGCAGTGTCTTGGACCTCCATCGCACATGGTGGGTGACCCCTGCCATAGAGCCTCACAGAGACTTGTAGAGCCTATTGGAGCCTCATGGAGATTCCATAGAGCATAATTGAGATAGAGCTTCATAGAGCCTCATACAGCTACTGGCTGAAGAGCTACTGTGTTGTTGAACCATCAGAGTTAGCTGAGAGATAAGAGGGACATCTGCTTCATCTAAGGGCATTTCAGACCCTTCAGTTTGTTTCCTTTGGTCTGAATCAGGGGACTAAATTGTTACAATGTTGCATTTGCTTGGTTCAGCTTAATTTCACAGAGAAAATATTCCAAGTGAGCCAAAATTGATCAATAAAAGCTGTGAGAAAATATTCACTCTGATCATTGGTCAGAAATGTCTGGGGGTGGGAGCAACAAACTCAAATCAGGAAGAAGTTTAGTATGCCACATAATGCCAGGATAACAAATGTTGTAATCCATTGTACTCAAAATTCAGAAAAACCTGACCTTCAAAATAGAAATTCTCCAAAATTGCTGTAAAATGTGGAAAACTCGATTGATCTCTCATACAGTAAACACACCTGATATCACAACAATATGATGGCAAAGGGCCATATGAGACACAACATCCATCCAGTGGGCACTTCTGGCAAAACAGAGACAGACAATCAGGGCAGTTTTAGTCTAGAACTGAAACAAAAATACAGTATGGAGCTGTGACAGAGAGGCAGATAAATCAGGACAGTAGGACAGAAAGATTGTTAGACTTGTCCACATGTGTAGTTTGTACTCTAAAATGATGCAGTTCAGCTGTGCATGAGTCAAGTCAATTGAAGTAGAATAGCACACAGAGTGTCTCAATGGTGTATATAGAAACACATAAACAATGATTGCCAACCCACCCCGGGCTCTATAAGAGAGCAGGAAGACCTGGTTGTTATATTAAAAAAAATGCAATGACTTGAAAATAGTTGAAGAATTCAGAGGATCCACATTGCTGAAATGTTTAAGATTAAATCTGTGCTTTTTTTTTTTGAGATGGGACTCGGCATTATGATTCACACATACACACACACACTCACACACTCAGACAAATACACGTACACACATACTTTCTGTATTTATTTTTGGAACATTTGCTGTCTCCCTCCTTGAAAAAAATCTAACTGGAAGGCCATAAGAGCAGTAATGAGTTTTTCTGTTTTCCCTGTTTTTGGCCAACAGCTGAATCGTGATCGGAGTTAGTGAGCTACCAAGGCACAGAGCAGAGCGAAGGAACTGCACCACAGATGAGAAGCATTTTTCTAACTGCACGCAGAGGACGAGACTTCAAAGATAAACCCACAGTATTCGCCTTCAACAGTGTTAATTAGGTTATGCCTTTTCATGTAAAAACAAAACACAATAATTCGATCAGAAATTTAATACTTTTCAGAAAGAGATTACGATCATCAAATTCACATTATTACAGTCATTACCTCCCATTTGTAACAGCTAAGCATTGTTGAGATTGCTGATATCAAGAGCGTAACAACCATATTGTTTTTAAGCTCCCTCATGGTTCTTTGTAATTGCATTTTCTTCAGTGTGTGTGTGTGTGTTTGCATGCACATTTGTGCACGAATGTGATCTGTCTGTACATCTGTCTGCCTGCTGTCCTATCTGTCTGTTTCCTCCTCATCCAACAGATCTGATTCTGCCTGTTTAAAATGTCTGTGTAGAAGCCAAACACACAATAGCCTGTATTGGTTTCTATGGAGAAAATTGCCAGGAGCAGAAGCTGTGAGATTCAGAGAGACCCCGTCTCTCATTTCTGCAGCATATAAATTGCAGCTCCTCAATCAATGTCCGACTGTGCCATTTTCCATCTCTGAGCCCAACCACAGTGCAGGGGCTAGTGAGATTTTTTTGCATGTAAAAATTAGGTTATTCCTGCAACTGGGCCCTGCATCAGCTCACTGATGCCAAAAGTTGTTGTTCCAGAATTTTCACAGAAAAAGAAAAGAGGATCACTCAATGAATAACACCCTGTAAACCACCAAACCTACAACTCTCCTCACCATGCACCCACCTCCCCATCACAGCAAACACACACACACATGACACAAGCTCCATTCAGAAAAGAAGAAGACTGCCATACTTGAGTTTTGTAACCTCCACAATCAATCTGAAGTTAAAGTACACAGAAACCTTTTTGAGTGTGTTGAAAATCACATTCTTATGAAAGGGGGGCTGTTGGGTTTCCATAAGAATTAAATGAAATGTGTACTAGTAGGATGCAAAAGCTATAATGTTTATTTGTTTACAGTTAAGACATTTGTCTCTCTAAAGATGATGAATATTGCTATAAATGCACATATTTCAAGTTTGATTTGAAGTACATCTGACATAGTTTTCATAATGTGGATCTGGTATAATTGAGCCTGTAGTTAATGTCCTCATTTCATGTTCCACTCCCACCTCATGTTGCCAGGCCTTCTTGGTAAATTATCCAGAGACATGATTTGATTCTAAATCTTGCAAAACAGGAAGAGAAATTTTGTCTGTGTTGGTATTTCCAAAACGAACCTGATGCAGGCAGCCCATGATCAGAGGCCAAGTCAAGAAGAGCACAGAACACACCATTATTACACAAGTTTTTGAATCATGAAATGCCTTAAGTCTGCCAGCATGACAAGAATAGTCAAGGAGGAAATAGGTGCTTGGATGTGGAAGCCAACACAAACTTTAAATGACGTCTATATTTCCAGAGGGTTTGATGGGTAATGATGAAAAAGCCTAAACTGAAGTGTGTTTCCAATTTAGATCATGGGAGGTCAGAGAAACTAATCAAAAATTCGCTTTGTGAATATAACCCACCCAACAGCATGATTGAAAGCTCTCTGAGACTTGAATTGGGGACTTTCAGATGGCTGGTTGTCCTGCCCCCTGATATAAAGAAAATAATAAATTGATCCAATAACCTAAAATAAATTGCTTAAACTAAAACAGGGGGTCAAGAGAGGGGAATTACTTCATGTGTGAAAATCAGACTTCATCTCAGACATACTGCGAGTGGAGAAAAGTTATCAGAAAAGAGAGAAGACATTTAGCAAATTATCCTGACCTCTGGATCATTTAACTAAAAAGATAAATTATTCAGTTTAAGCTAGGTTGAGTCATTAATCAAATTCATAGACGGTAGATTTGTGTATAGAAGAGTGGTGGGGGAGATGGAGGTAAAATATTATTTTGTTTTTGTTACAAACTCCCATGACACTCAAGCACATGTAAACAAAAACATATGCTCTGGTTCTGCACAACATGATCCATGCAAGGCTTCACTGATTGAAAATATTGCTTTCAATTACAGTTTGAATGTTTACCATGACGACAGTCTAGCCTCCAGACCTTTCCTAGAGTTACCCAATAACAGATGTCTCAGCAAACATGTTAACCTGCATTCCTGTGTGATGAACTGGGTGAGATGCAATACTGGTGCTATGCGCATATTAGCTTACAAAGTCATTCAACCCATGTTCCATCGAACTACATGCACTTTACAATTATTAGGTGTAAGCAAATTTCTCATCTATCAGCAGTTACAGCATTCACCAGGCTGAGATGTGAAATATTGAATGAGTAGCCTCACCAAATGCAATCAACAGCAGCGCTCTAATTACCTCTGACATATAGAGACCAGGCCTGAGGTGGCCACAGAGGAACAATCTAACATAAAACAGGAAATAGGGTGATGGGGGGACTGCAGCGAGAAAGAAAGGGAGGAAGGAGAGGAAAAAATACATGATGGAAAGTCAGGAGTGGTAATAAAAAACAGTTTGAACACGTAGCTGTGTGAAGCTATACTTCAGTGTATTTATTAGATTGGGATAATGGGACAGAGGGCAGAATTATGAGGAAGGGGATACAGGATGACAGAACGAAAGTGAGAACTGGTGCTGCTGGCTCCGACATCAGAGCCTGCAGCAAAGACAACACTGGTGTTACAGTGGCAATTAGATCAGTAAGAAAGGTGAACCAGAGAAGCACTAAACACCTCAGAGCATGACTGAGAGCCTTCGACACGACCTTCATTAAGAGAACAATGCCAGGACCCTGCCATGACCCATGCAATGTCCTGCCATGACCCTGCAAAACCAACATTGTCATAATTGTCATAATCTGCATTTAGGGTGGTCACACAGTAAATCATGATAAAATACCAATACAATACATCGACCATGCCAATGATGGCATCCAGAAAACAGGTGCAACACTGCAAGATGTTTGTGTAAGTCAAGCAAAAAAACTGCTTCTAAGTTAACTTTTTAAAAAGCAGCAATCAGTCACAAAATAAATTTACTCACTGCTTTATAAAGGTCATTTCTGCAGAATGTTACAGCCAGCTTAGATGAAACAGTGTGTAAGAAATTGCATAGAGTCTTACCCTTTTTAATACATGTAGCAACATGTAAGCACACATCATTTTATTTAAATGTAAAGCAGCCAACAGTGCATTTCTGGAGTAAAAGAATATGTGTATGCCTCAGTATCGTAAGAAAATGTTTCATAATATTGGTTCCACCATGCTGAGCTAAAGAGAGGAAGAGGAGAAACAACATAACAGGAAAATAATAGAACTTGATCGTTTTACTTGTCATAAGAAGCAGTAGTTTAAAAAGAAGCTGTGTGATTCTCTTGTAGGATAAATATGACTGACTTTTTTTTTTTAAAGTTAGATTCACTTTTGAAGAAATAGACAAAAATATCAAAAAACTGCCCGATCTCATAATGTTAAGAAACAATCCTGCATCCAAAATGGCGCCAAAATGTCCCACATCTGTATTTCAAAGTAAAATTCTATTAATCCACTGTTTGCTGTAGATTGGTTACACATGAGGTACTATTTAAAATGAGATGAACATGTCAGCTCAAATCTATACAAATGTTATGTCTCAAATTATACTGAGATCAATGTAACCCTTATCATTGTCATTAAACTGCTGTGTTAACTTTACAGCATGGTTTATAAGCAAAAGGAAAATGTGCTGATAGAGTTTTATGACAACAAATCAAGTACAAGTACAACTGAGAACAACAAACATTTAAAAGAAATGCATGCTCCATCACTTCTCTCATACAGAGTCTAAACATTATAACATTGTTTCAGAGTTCACTTACAGTTTCTCAGCTTGTCAAATACCATAACAAAGCAGCACCGCCATCTGTATAGCTCTAAATACTTTTTTTTTTCTTTTTTATGTAGCTACAGTTGAAATAGCCTGCTTATGAAAAATTCAATGAATGGTTGTGTCTAATTTCAGTGCTCATTTAGCTCAAAACAATTGTACAACTAAAGCCAGTGTTAACACACAATGTTTAACCTCCTGTGGTGATTCACCAAAAGTACATCACCCTTATGATGAAAAAGCCTTGATGTGGTTGCACTTTCCCACCACACCCCTTGTGAAATTGAAACAGCAGTGAATGACATGAGAGAGAAAGAGAGAGAGAGAGAGAGAGAGAGAGAGAGAGAGAGAGAAGGCCTGGAAGTGACGGATGAGTCTAACTTTCGCCCCAGAGTGCTCGCCTCCTCCTTGACACGGGGTTACGGACAAACAGTCAATCATTCTTTGCTTTGGTGCCCCTCATAGGCATCTCCCAACCAGTGAAGGATGAAGGAGAAGCAGAGCTTCAGAATTTGCTCTAAGCTTTGGGTCCAGAGAGAGAGATAGGAACATTCATATCCCACTGGGGTACAAAATGTTCTCTGTGAGCTCTAAATGGTTATTGTTGAACTGAGGAAACAGATTTAAAAAACCTGGAAAGATATTAAAGTTTGTGTTTTGTCATCGTGCAGATTTTTTTCCAGTATGTTTTGATATATTGTTCAGCCATCTAAAAGTTGTTTGATGTGTGTTAACTTTTTTGGTTTTCATTATGTAATTGCTTTATGACAAAGATTAATAAGGTTATGTAAAAGTCAAAAGGATATAGATTGAAATATTATATGGCAGCAACTTCATTTTCACAACACAGTAACCTTTGATAACTGTTGCAGTGTGTGTGTGCTTGTGCATGTGTGTGTGTGTCTGTGTGCGTGTGTGCACATGTATATCTGTGTATCAATATCACACTCTTGGGCATGATAATTTCTTTAATCATGGAAGGATTCTCAGAGGAGGAGACTGTAATATAGCCAATTATTCTGCCCTCCACCATTAACGATGACAGATATTAGTTTGGGAGTTAGCAGGAGCTGGACGGACATCCTCCTTTGTTAAAATGCTGGTTACACACTGTGCTACAGTCTTATCTCACACATGGTGAAGCCCCTTATTCAGGGCAGCATTTTCACCTTAATGAAACAGTCTGGGCCAAGCAATTCTCCTCAGAATCACACCAAATTTGTATTTGACTCCTACCAAAACTAAAGCAACACAACACTGTCAGGGGATGAGGAGGAAGCATCCATGCCGAGGATGTCCTTACACAACTTTTCCAAATGGTTACCACAGACACTGTTAATTGCACAGACTGTTTTAATTGCCAGACAATTTCTCTGCGTTGCTGCATTCTGAATAACATCTTGTTACTCTGCTGTGAGATTTAACAAGCTGTCTGCAGACTTGCTAGTGACCAGAGAGATAGAGAGTCATTAGCGCTTTTCTCTCTATCTCCTCACTGCTTAGGGGTGGATGTCATTAGCATCCCTCCCTGTGTCTGACAGGAGATTCAAAAGAGCATCTGCCTCTGTTCTGCTGCTATCACATCCTCTATCACTCACCCCTGGAGGCCCTCAACAGTGTCATGTCATTGGCTGACCTTAATGCCATTCATTAGGCCAATCACAAATACAGAGGTGCTGTTATTTTTAGTGGAAGAGCATGGGGGGCAAAGGGAGGCCTTCAGTGCCAGGAGACTATAACATCTGCAATATTTGCAGGGCATGCAAATGTACAGATCTAAAGGCTTTTGATGACTACACAGCCAGCAGGCCTGGAGCCTTTTGCGAGAGAACAGAGAGATCAACTCCAGCCTGATGTTTGTTCCTGTGCCGGAACACTGGCAGACATCGGGGCTATGTGCAATATCAAACCACTCAAGTAAAAATCTGTTCCTGACTTTAGCTATTTTTTTGAAAGTGATGCTATTTCAGCTTTCAGATTTCAAAGACTTCACATAGGTATTTTACAGAAACAATATCCAGGACTCAGGAGATGAGATGACAGCAGAGAGATCACACTGTTTCAGAGGGATGGGATGCTTTGTTTGACTTGATGGCATACATAAAAGAATTGTATCTTTTCATTGTATTATGTCTGAATTAACTGAGTGAGAGATGCAATGAGCCAAATCCTTCCTCTTGTTGACCAACAACTAAAAGCGGATATATTTACCTCTGGTTGCAAATTATTAAATGACACCTAAACAAGGCAATGACTGGCACAGTACGTACAGTAAACTTTGTGCACTGTGACCAATAGGGACTTGTAAAGACCGTGTGGAATTACAAACTGTTTGACCTCTCTATACCCACTGTTGCTAATCAGGTTGGTCCACCTCCATGCATCATGTTTTTTTTTTTTTTTTTTTTACTCTTGGGATGAAGTTTGGACATGTGGGATCGGGAGCAGGACATTTTTCATACATTTCTCCCCTATGAAGCTGGATGTTGCTGATATCAACTGCAGCTTGTTCCCTTTGTGGGTAATAAAATATCATGCAGCTTGACTAAAAGCCTACCACAAAGTCTAGTTATGCAACTAATTTTGACATTTAAAAAGTACTGAATGGATTTATGTAAAATGAACCCAACAGAGATTTGTTGAGATATCTAAATATCTCTCTGGGGGAAAAGCTGCTGTCTACCTTTAACAGGTATTAATAATAGTTACCCCTCAGTTACCCCTGAGCACATGTGAGAAATGTATACTCATTACCAATTACCTTTAGTGGAGAACTTTTTTGTCCCCAGTCGTGATATGAAACAACATTGTGGCAGGATTCTGAGGTGATGAAACTTTTTCCAACAACTATTTAAGTACTGCAGCCAGAAAGTAGCGCTGCTAAGATTTAGGCTATTCTGCAGCATCCTTCCCCCTCATAATGATAGAGTATGACTGACTAGACCTGCATAGCAAATGTCCTCATGGTTCACCATTGCACAGTTACAGAAGTTAATTCCAGGAGATACAAACTTACCAAAAGGAATGGTTTACCAAGTAACCATTAATATGCAAGTGTAATATTCTAAGTATTCTATACTAGCTCTTATTAGGACTGATGTACATTTACTTATTTAAGATAAAGACTAGCACATGCACTGTCATACTGTACATGCACAAGTGACAACACGCTGAAAAATGAAGGAAGTAGAGTCTGTGTGAAGGGTGAAAAAGATAAGAGGGTTAGCGGAGATGAGGGTGGGTGGATGATGCATGTGTGTGTGTTTATGCTGGCGTGTGGGTCTCTAATTTGTTTGTCTGCTGATCTTCTTGCACTCAATTTGTTCCCTCATGTCACTAATACTCCTGGTAGTTTCCTTACATCAACAAAAGCCTCCCAGCTGGATCTAGCGGGCAAGGAGTGACTCCTGCTTGTCAGCTGTGCGCTATACCTATAGGTGCACAGTGAGCGCTCCTACCTGCAGCTCTCTGTGCCTGTGTGACTGACCTCTCCGCTCCGCCCTGCACTCTGCCTAATTGAAACAGATGGAGGAGTTGAGGAGTGAGGAGAAACGCTGAGGGCAGTATGGATGAAAGGAGAAAAGAGGCACAGAGCATGTTCAGGCCATCAAGATGAGTATGGAGCGTACCCACTCAATCTGGACACACTTTTCCACCACAGGTAAACAACCAGTGCTTACCAACAGAGGCTTCAAGTAATCCTCAGAACAGAAAAAAGAAAAGTAGAACTACATTTTAAACTATATCATACCTATTAAGCTAATAGATCCTTTTATAGGTTGTTTTTTTTTTTTTTAATTTATCCCAAAGTTATTACAGATACAGTAATATTAAATGAAACTTGGGAGTTTAGCAGTTGCCAAAGGCCCTTATTAAAGAAAATTGAGCATGTGCAAGCTCTCATTCCCAGTGTGAGGTTCAATTCCTCAGTGCAACTCTGGAAATTTAAAAAGGGGAAGAGACTACACTACCTTTCTGTGAGATGAGTATTTCCACTTCATCTCACTTCTGACTGCTTCTTGGGCTTAATCACATATTACAATATGGGCTCATTACAATATTCTGCTAAAAGTGTCTGTGAATTGCCTAAAATGTACAGGAAATGAACATTAGCTTTCAGAAAATATAAACACTGGTGTTGCTATACTGTTCAGGTGTCATGTACAGTCATAGAACATTGCTGAAAAAGTGCAGCCTGCACACAGATAGTAAAATTTTGCAAATAGTTAATAATAATTAATAATCACACTTCCTTTGGGTTATCTGTCATAAGAAAATCAAACCACTCATTCATTCAGACTTTGCTGTATCCTACCTGAGGAAATGGACTTCAAACACCAGGAGGTGAGAAGACTGCTGAGCCTCACCAAAGGAGCTACTTCAGAAGTATAAACTCCTTCAAGGAGAAAAAAGTATCATTTTTTTTATCTCACAGAAAAGCAGCAAATTCAAATCAGCATAAGATAATATCTCATCTTCAAAATGTCTAAAGGGAATTTGAATCCATTACAGTTTCTAGGCAGATGCCTGGGAAAACTGTGCCTGCCGCTCTCAGGCTGCACTGGACTGCCCTGTGTGTGTGTGTGTGTGTGTGTGTGTGTGTGTGTGTGTGTGTGTGTGATCAGGGTGTAGTGGCTTCTCTTTGTTGTGCTTGGTAAGAGGATCCTGGCTAATGAAACAATACCTGGTCATTCAAAAGGAGATGGACAGACTTAACTGACTCACGCTGAGCTCTGAGCGCTGAGCAGACTAGCTTAGCTCAGGCAGAGGTGGGGTNTACCTCCTCTGTGCAAAAAGGAAGGAGGCCCCCTTTCAGCAACTCGGAAGTAATTAGTTATCAGTGTGTCTGTATGTGTGCGTGTGTGCATGTGTGTGTTTCAGTAGGTTCAAAGGTCCTTTTGGGGAGTTAAAGGGGATGATATGGCTGAGGGGGTCTGATGGAATGATGGAGATGAAAGTGGGAATAGGAAATGGGGCAGATAGAGTGAAACAGATCAGTTTTTACCTGTGGGTAAACTCTCCCTCTCTGCAGAGGTAATCCACACCTGCATTAATAATTGAGGACTGCTCTGTGTGTGTGTGTGTGTGTGTGTGTGTGTGTGTGTGTGTGTGTGTGTGTGTGTGTGTGTGACATTCAGCCATTGTTTATCTGAACTGTGCAGTAATTATCTGCACCCAGTATTATTTTCCTCATTGAAATTCAGCAAAATTCAGTGATCCTGTTTGGCAATTTACCATATCTGAAAATCGTGGATAGGGATTTGTGTCTGATCAACAACAAGCCTCTCTGACACACACACATCAAACGATGCACACACACACACACACACACACACACACACATCCTTTGACAAAAATCCCAATATTCTACTCAGTCTTTCACCTGAGAAGGGCAGTGCCTGTCACTCATATCAATGAGATTTCTACGTATTTAACAGTCTGAGTCAAATCCTCTTGTGCCTCAAATTGATCTCAGAGCCAAAAAAGATGATTTACATATTCATGGTGACACAGAACAATGCTGACTTAATCTACTGAGGGTCACCTTCAACGAAAGCTGCAGCTGATCACCGTCAAGTGCTGTTCATATGGGTGATAAAGAGTGAGAGAACAGTTAATTACATACATTCTTGCACCAGTATTACGTGCTTCACCACCAGAGAAATGCTTTAGAAAAGGCAGTGGCTTCTGCATAGAATATAACTATTCCAGTAGTGTCTCTTTTATTTCCTTATTCCAAATTTTTTGCCTCCAGTCACCATCCCACTGGACCTGTTTAAATACAATGCACAAATTAGGACAGTCTGTTTATGTTTTTATACTCTCATGTGTAACTCTTTTTTTAAAAAACAGCTTTACTTTGTTTGACAGTTTTATTTTGTCGACAGCTAAAGGATTTGATGTATATATTCATCTGTTTCACCAGGGACCAAAACTTTGTTGTCAGCAAAGTAGATCTTGCAGAACAACACGACACTAACCTCTGCTGTACCCAGCCGACTGGGAACTTGTGTGTGTGTGTGTGTGTGTGTGTGTGTGTGTGCATAAAGCCACAATAGTCTCTGGCAATGACAGCAATTGATCAGTCTTGTTTGAAATTGTCTAACTGTTGAATATCAGTATATTTAAACAGATATGGAGTTTATATACTGACAATAATATATACACATATACAGTCACCAAGAAGCACAATATTTAATGAGAATGAGTGAGGGAGTGTTTGCAGGAATGTATCAGATGTACTCGGATGATGACTGGAGGGTTTGTTGGTTCTNATATACACATATACAGTCACCAAGAAGCACAATATTTAATGAGAATGAGTGAGGGAGTGTTTGCAGGAATGTATCAGATGTACTCGGATGATGACTGGAGGGTTTGTTGGTTCTAATCCCTGCACTGGCTGAGAAAAAAAAAAAAAA